>CAAKHG010000312.1:0-13162 GCA_901007715.1 Dactylopterus volitans
CTCCGGCCGACCCCCCCCCCCCCCCATTCCATTCATACTCATTGTTCGGACTGATTTCGAATGATATTGATGAGCGGCGTCTTGAATTCTAAAGCGAAGAGAGCGCAGATGGTCTAAATTCGGCCTCTCATTCCACCGCTGAGGTCACTGAGGTCGTGTCTGTATTCTTTCTGGGAACTCGGTGGTTTTAGCGTCACTCTGCAACAAAAACATTCATAGGTTTTATATCCGTTGATGCCTGTGTTTCCTCCATTGAACACAGCCGAATCTGACCGCTTTAGGGCCGACAATAGCCATCCCCAACCAGAATATGAGAAGAAAGCCACTAAATACTTAATTTTCATGTAATAAATAAGTATTGATTAAAAAATTGAAGAAAAAAAAAAGTTTACAGGTCTCAATTTTAGTGTCTGGTCTGAATCTGAGGAGGCCGGGGCTGTGATTTCTGAAGCCCCGGCGCCGACCCTGCTTAGTCGAGACCGACCGGTGACGAGTTCTCACATCTGGGCTGGTTGGTCTGTCTATAAGAAGAGATGGAGAAGCCATTAAAATATTTGTTTTGGAGACTTTGGAGTGAAAAGAAAGTGACCAATGTTTTTTTACAACAGCTTTTTCTCATCATAAAGTTTTCGAGTCACAACTAATTGCTTGTTTAGTGCTTCAGGGAACAGACATAAAAAGCCTGGCAGTGTGTGTGTGTGTGTCTGCGTGCATGCGTGCATGTGTGTGTGAGAGCTAAGGGTGTGATTTCTACAATTTAACCATGTTGTTCTTGTTCCCCTGCGGTTCATTCAGAGTTGGAATCCTGTAAACTGAGATTTGATTGGACGTGTCCTCAGCCAGGAGTCAAGAGCCGCCTTTACCAGCCGGAGTGCAAACTATACCATCGCTTTCATGGCCCTGACTCCTTTTTTTTTTTTTTTTTGCAAAGAAACACAAATAGGAAACACTAAAAAAAAAGCTTTTGTTGCATGTTGAATGGCAAATGTGTGTGTCACATATGCAAAAACAAAAAAAACAAAAAAAGGAAAACCACACACAAGCATTTATAATGCACAAGCCTTTATAATGCTCGCGTGTGTCACCGCTTGTTCCCTTTTTTGACGGAACGTTGCACTGACGGCAGGACAAGGCGGAACGATTGGGGATTGATCCCGTAAGCCGGCCGAGCGAGACGATAAAAAGTTTCCTCTCTCTCTCCGTCTCTGCGTCTCGTCCGAGCGACAATGATTGAATGCCGCGACGCCATTTGGATTAAAGGGAGTAAGTGATTAATGGCCGCTGTGCACGAATCGTATAATAGCCGCGTCATATGCATTATCTATAATGATAAAGACACAGAAGATAGAAATTCATGGCAAAACTAGAATATTGTCGGACTTTTAGAGACCCCTTCCCCAAAAAAAAGCGTCTGATTCTACCATAGTTTGTACTGCTACTAGCTGGACTATAATCTGAGTTTCTTTTTGTCTTTTTTTTACATTTCAATCATTTGAAAAAGGATGGATGGGAGGGGGAAAAGATCATCAGAGCAAAAGTGGACTTGTGGGGTCTCGATGCTGGTGGAGGAGGAGCAGAGGAAGGGAGCCTGAAGAATCGCTCTTGAGCGGAGGGTGGAGACGCGGAGGAGGCGGGCTGAGCGAGCGGCGTCACGGGCTCTTTTAAAAGATGGCAACCACAGGCCCGTCGGCCTCGCAGCACGTGGGCGAAAGTGTAATTGGACAGAAATAGCGGCGTCGGAACTGGGAACGGAAAAATTCTTGCAAGCGTGGGACGTGACAGGATGTGCACGTAAGGCGGGCTTCGTCTTCAAAGAGCGCCTAAGCTGATCGGCTGGTTAAAGAATTAAGTGACAGTCGCGACCCAACAGCTCCCGCGAAAGTCGGCGTTGCGCTTGTCGTCCACCCGCGGGCTGCTCTCGCCCTGCCGCCGGAGACCAGGAGGAGCTCCCCCTCGAGCAGAAGGAGAGCGCAGGTTCTCCTCAGAGCGATGGACGCCTGTTACTCAAAGAAGATGCATCGGCCTACCTGGGGAAAAGACGGCATGGAAGCTGCACGCAGACACGGAACACGGGAGCTTTGGAGAGCCCTTCGGTGATAAATGCAGACTAGCGCTACTCCTCCTCCCCACGCAGGGCGGCAGCCAGTTAAAAGCCAGAGCTGGTATAATGGCGCAGAAGAAGCTCCAAATTCAGGCTGGGTTCAAGAAAAAAAAGAAAAAAAAGAAGCACATAAGCACATAAGCAGAACTCATCTGTCCCACGGAGCCTTCACAGTGCAAATATACTCGTCCAATCACAGCCGGGCCTCCGATAAGGGAGGAAACGCGATCGACCCAACCAGCCCAAATCTCTGTTTACCTCTAAGCGTGATGTTTCCATGCGACCCGCTGCGCAGTAAAACCCGCGGGCTCAGGTCTTATGTGGGGTGTTTTCAGTGTGAACAGACTTGTCGTAGCCGCGGTTTCCTGGAGTCTGAGGTTGGGATCGAATTAACCTGCTGCGCTCGGGATCAGCCACATCATTAAATCCACCTAGCTGCCGTCGCGCAGGGCTCCCCCTGGCGCGGCCGCCCGCAAATAGCTCCCGCTCGTCGGGGATGTGGTCGCCCCGGTGACCTGTAAGACTCCTTTTTCTTCTTTCCTCTCTTATTTATTTTTTTTTTTGTTGGCCTTCATGGTCGCAGAATCTATTCGTGGATTCGAGTGCTTTGGAGTCACAGCTAATTGCTTGTTTGGTGGTTCTGGGAACGAAAAAAAAAAACACAAAAAAAAAAAGTTTATAGATTGATTATTCGAGGAATAAGAGCAGACGAGCCAAAATCAGTTTAGGTTTAAATAGGGGAAAAACACCCGGTAGGTGATTGGTTGAACCGCCTCTCTGTCACATCCATCGCAAGCTAACCCGAGAAAGAGCCCCGCTATTTGTGCTATGATGCACAGCCGCCTCTGGTTTCACTTCCTCCCAGCAGCCCCCGTCCGTTCCCGGGGCAGTCACGTACGCTCATGGTTCATGGCGGCTCGTGCCTTTGTGTCGTTGCTACGGCGTTGCTATGATGTCCCTCTGCACTCAGGCACTTTGTCCTGCAAGTTAGCGAAACCTGCCTCCCACTCTGCGGCGCGGCGCTCCCGCCGGTCTTTCCCCTAAAAACATTTTTTCAAGCGGGGGTCAGATGGTCTCGTTCATTACGCGCTAGAGTTTGGAAAGCAGTCTCGGGGTGATGACACATGAAATTTTTTCCCATAATGCTCCCCTTTCATCTTGCTAGCTAGCGCGCGCGAAGCCTGGGAGCTTGATAGGGTTGTTGAAGCGATGCTGAAAATTCTTCCCACCCATGTCACTGAATGTTTTTTTTGTTTTTTTTTAAAGCAAAAAGTAGAAGCTCAAATGAGGAATACATTCATTTTGTTTACTTTTTTTTTTAAAGCAGAAAGGAACAAAAGGAAGCAAAATGTCCCTGAACCTGAGCATTTTGATGTCCGCTTCCGTCGCTTTAACCCGTTATACAGTTGAATTCAGCATAAGCTGACATGGCAGAATTATGTGTCTCGAAGCATGACCATTCATTTTAATGGCACTTTTGTTTTCTTCTAGATAAAAGTTGACGAGGTGCAAAAAGCCGAGCATTTCTATATCTGAATGTTTGTGCGGCAGAAAGCCTGCGGAAGCGGCCGCATCTGTGCTCTCGGAGACAGCTGCCGCCGTTGTTTTAAAACACTCGAAGGGGGTTACAAACATTCCCTTTAACCCCCCCTGAGGAGGAACTTCCCATATATGACAAATATTTCCATGTTTCCATCAGTGATGATATTGTAACCTTTTAACCATAAATCGTAGCGGCTTGTTTGCAGTTGCTGGCCTGACAGAAGCTTTTCTTGTTCAGCCTCCAACTACGCTGCCTCTTTGGGCACCTTGCACAATAAATCCCTAATTATGTTTAATCTCTCTTGTGAATATTTTATCCATATTTTGATGACGGAGATCGTTGCTGCAGAGGCTGGTGGGTCAGAGGTTTGGTGATGCTGTTTTTACATGTGTGAGGCTCAAGCTCAGCTAAACTCAGAGAGGCACAATCATTCCATCACAATGATGATGTAGATTGATTTATAAACATATATCTTGTTTAATATATCTCATATGCCTACAAACCTATATAATGATAGTCAAGTCAGTTTTATTCATCATAACAAAAGTTATCTTATGACACTATGACACTTTCAATGTGGAGCAGTCTTTTTTTTTCTTTTTTTTTTTGCTGTTGTTGTTTTAATTTTTAATTCCCAAGACATGGTAGAGCAGTTTCCCATCATTCTTTTTTTCCACTGCAGCACAAACATTCTCAAAGCTCAGGTTGTCCTGGAATAAATGCTATATATGGCTTTATTGTGCGTTACAGGAATTTATATATAAGTATTATTTCTATTAGAGTAATAAGTCCAGGAGAACCAAAAAAAAAAAAAAAGTCACGTCTCAGAGGGCTGATATCACTTGCACACCCCTTAACATCATAAATTAATAAAAAATTAATTGAAGTACATGTCACATATACATACCGGAGCCTCCTATATTCTCCTGCTCTGTTTATAGAGGCTGGTTAGCTAATTAGCTGGAATCCGGCTAATCTTGCTACATCACCCATTTATGCATCATGACTTCCTCAGTCGTTACCTTTTACAGCCTTATTATGAAGTGTTGTTAAACCATAATTTTCATCTCACGCGGCGCGGCAGCTCCCGTCGCCGCTGCCGCCGCCGCCGCCGCCGCCACCCACCGAGGTCGCCACCTTTTCGCCGCCTCGCCGCCTGACCGGTCAGCGCAGGCGAAGGCGAGTCGGCGCAGCGAGGGCGGAGCCGCGCCTGAATGTGGGTGGAGAGCGTGGATGCAGCCGTGAGAGGGAAACATAAGCATGCACTCAGGGACCTCGGCGCCGCTCTGCTGGAGGGCGTCCAGGGAGCAACAGGATGGGCTCCCCCGGCGCTGCAGCAGGGCAGGATGAGCTTGACCGTTTATGAGCGTGCCCCCCCGGTTTCTTAGCTTTTTTGCGAAACGGGGATTTATTACTCCCGCCATAAGTTTGTTTAACGTGTTATTCCGGGCGTTTAATGAGAACAGTGTGGGGAGAAAGAGGCAGCAGGATAGTTGGAAGCTTCGCGTGAGCCACATGAGGCATTCACAGACAGAGGGAAGCAGCGTCCTCTGGATTTTTAATAATACACTCAGTTTTTTCATCTGTCAAACAAGCACCTGACTTAGGAGATTTAGCCTTTGATGCAGCAATTTGTGCATTTCCAAAAAATGTTTCTCTGAAACTTAACCATGTTTTAATTTTAACGCAAAACTTTTCCCAAAAAGAAACCCGGCCTTTTTTTTTTTTCTGTTTGTCTAAACCCGACTTTTTCCAAGCTATTTACCAGTGATGGGAAAAAAAGGTGTAGCAAATTAAACGGCTTCGCCCGGCAGTGCTACTTTTTTCAATGACAAGTCATCAAAATAGTTGGTGTTTCCACGGTTACCGTTGCCGACAACAAAATGTGACACGTTACCGTAACTAAACTCAGTGAGGCTGTTGTCACCCGAGTGATCCGACCAGGCTCTCTTGAGGGGGCAGGGCAACCGCTTAGGTGATGATGGTGATTGGCTGAGGTAGAGTAACACTGGAGACTTGAAAGCTCCGCCCCTCAATCGTCAAACGTCCTCAAAACCCACGCCGGTTTCTTATGTTTTGCTGAAACGATGCTGGATACGTGGGTCGGCCGTGATTCTCGGAAAGGTTGGTGACAGGAAGTCTGACTCTGTCGACTACATGAATCAGTTGAAGGCTGCGCCGGACTGAGTGAGGAGTGTATCGGGTTCAATATTGGGTAGCTGCCAAAATCTTTGCTGATCATATCGACCTCTGCGCAAATGTGAAAACACACCTCTGCACATCTATGTGTTGTTTAGGGTTATTGTGGCATATTCATCACCGACGGGCGCCGGGATGGACATTTGAAATGTATCGGCCCCGGTATCCACGGCAACATGCTCTGCAAACGCCCTCGTCAGAGCGATCTTTCGGATCTTCAAAATCTGCTCCCAGTTTGCTGCTGGCACAACCCAAGGACACGGGAATGTGAAGTAATCCTTTTTTTTGTTAATTTATTTTGACAATTGTCAATATGAACAATGCAGCTGCGCGCTTCCACTAACGAGCCGAGGTTTGACGCACATGAAGGGATTTAACCACATGCTTAATTATGACTTTGGGTTTATTTGAAACACAGCGTCCGAATGTTTCCTCCCAAGAGCGAAATTAAAGGAGACCAAAAAAAAAAAAAAAAAAAGAAGAAGAAGAATGAAAACAAAAGCTAAATTGTACCATCTTGACTTCACACGACTGGTGGGAGCGTCACACGGCCACGTTGGTGCTGTGAGAGCGAGTCAACGGTCCACCCGGGTTCGAGGGGTCACTCAGCCTAACACCGATCATCAGTCTACCCGCAACCATCGGCAACCTCCTCTGCGTTTAATTACGTCTTTTGCGTCTTTCAGTATGTTTTTGCACCTTTCTATTTGTTTTTGTTTTTTTTGCTCATAACCCTTCTCAGCGAGGCTTCACCGCCAGTTTTAAACGTCTTTTAAAGTGTCCATTTAAGCGAGTGTGTGAATGCAGCTCTCCGTGTTTCAGAAACGCCGGGGTAATTGCCCGGGCGCAGGAGACGGAGGACAATGCGGCGTGTTTGCTGTGTCAATATATATATATATATTTCCTGGCCTCGGCTGCCCCGCGTGTGTGTGTGTGTGTGTTCAGCTGAGCGCTGTCTTCCGGGCTCCATCCCGCGTCAAACATTCCAGAGCCCGGTGGAAGTCCAGCTGCTCGTGACTCCTCGCGGCAGACGTTTCATCGCACATATAATTTTACATATTTTTACCTCAGACCCACATAACCATAGTCTTGGGAAACAAAGCCTTGGATTCTCCGGGCCGGACACCATGCTGGCCGAAAATGTTTCTCCGTGCTAGTTTTCCTCCTCGCCCTCGTAGTCCCCCACCTGTCCACCTCGGGACCAAAGACCCGCTGCTGGTGGTCTCGCCGTTTTTCACTCCCCCCGGATACCAAACCGAACTTATGCAAGGGAGAGCAGGGCGTAGAGAAGCACACTCCTGAACACCCTTGCTGGCGACAGACGTTAGCGTCCCTGGGTTTTAGCCTCCTTGGTGACATGCCCACCTCCCACCCGGTGGTCCTGGTCCAAATCCAGTGCAGAACCTTGTCCTGAAGCTGCTGATGTAATGGATCCAGTGCCACGGGCCTCCCTGCTGAACCAGATTTGTCCATCCTACCAGGGAGAGGAGTTGGGCTGCGACATACGGACGCGCAGCCCGTGTTCACGCCGTCTCCGCGACTTTTTTTCCAGTGTTTCCCTTTTCCTATGTGAGTTTTCTGTAAAAAGGAGTCCGAGAGGCGTCATCGCCATTTCTTCCTGCTCGTCATCCACCGTGTCTCATTTGGGCATATGAGATTTCACACGAGATTTTGAGTTCCGAGAATCATCTTTGGATGGTGGTGGAGGAATGTGTGTGTGTGTGTGTGTATATGCGTGTGGGTGCTCGTCCTCCTGCTGCACACCACACACTACAAGAGCAAGACCTGTCATTATTTCTCCTCGTGTGTTCGTGGTCTCACACATTTGGAAAATTGGTTAAGATTTTTTTTTAAAATCTAGCGATGTGTACTCTGCTTTAGCTGAGCGCGCCGATGCCGCATTCGTGTCATTTGATTCAAAGTGCAGTTCACAAAAGCTGCAGATTGGTTGTGCCTTCCCGGAGTGCAGAGCAAAGGCATTTTAAATCTGCGTTCTTCGCAGTGGCCAGCAGGGGGCGCCTTCAGAGGTTGCACAAAGACACCTAACATGCAGAAATAAATCAAGTGAGGATATGACTCATGAACCAGCGCAGTAAACATGGTCCTCATGAGCTAATGGTCTCAATCGCCAGTTTCAAGTCTTCCTCACCACCGCATATTGTTCATCTAATTAACGATGGTCCTGTCTGCAGCAGTGTGCTGCTACCATAGCAACCATAGCAGTCAGTCTCCACCCCTCACTCCTCTGGAGCTCCACCTTCTCACCTAAATATGGTCATCTCGGGTTGCAAAAGACCCCGAGATGGCAGCAGCCAAGACACCGAGCTCGAGGCCTCAAAAAAGCCCAAGAGGAGAAGGGAAGAAAAAGTCCTCATGGATAAAAAAACAAAAAAAAACAAACTGGTTTGGCAAATGTACATCTGGTTAACTCGCCCTCCCAAAGATTAAAGCGGCCAGCGGCTGCTCCCTTGTGCTTTCCTCTGGCTATCGCCCACATGCGGTGGATGAGACAGTCCCAACACAGCCAGATCCCACCAAAATATCGTTCCGCCACTTCTGACCGTGCATCATTTTTAATTTTGATTGTGCGGCATTGGGGAGAGAGTGAAAAGCTTCTCATTAAAAAAAAAAAAAAAAAGTTCTTCTTGAGTCATGCGTGTTTCATCTGCCGGATCTGAGGGATGTGGGATTGGTTCTTGGAGACGATCAACAGCGGCAAAACAGCAACAGCAACAGCAGAGGTGGAATTAAGTCGTGTTGCTCGAGCTCTTGCGAGGTGATGGCTGCCGCGCCTCAGCCGAAATAGGCAACTTTTCTAGGCTCGGGTTCATGATTATGAAGTAAAACCTGGCTGCACAGGGGAAGGCTGTGGAAAAATGTCACCATCCGGACTAATGTTGCTTGGCCTCGCTGCCACCGCTCGCAGCCAAAACAAGGAGGAGGCCATTTTGCTCGCGCTAGCTATGGTTAGCTACGCCCGGTTAATGGAAACAGAGAACCTTTAGAGATGAATAATTCCAGTGATGGGGTGGCAGAAGAAGGTGAAGAGGGAGGGTAAAAAAAAAAACTACAAAAGTGCTCTCTGTGGAGCGCCAAGTTGACAGATCAGCAAAGTCCTCTCGCAGACGTCACCATGACGATTTAAGATCACTTGCATTCCCCCAGCCCAGAGTCCCTTTGGCCAGCCGCAGCCTGGTGGATGCCTTACATTTCGCCCACATTTCGCCCGCCATGTCAAATGCGGCAGCTTTAATTACCACTTCGGCCTCAAATCAAATCAAACAACATTGCACACTCGGTTAAAGGCGAACTCCAGTATCATCAAGCCGTCCCATTAACGTGTTTGGTTTTTCCGTGACACTGTATATTTAAGGGAGGGAGACAAACCGCAGTCTTCACACTCGTGGATCAGGTTCGGAATTCCTTTCATATCTCCTTTCTGCAAAACTGCTGATGCGGGATTGTCCTCCCGCGCGCCGCCCGTCAGCCGCGCCGTTTCAGCCGTCTCCGGATTTTCACATCCCCGTTGGCCCCGCGCAGGTCCGGCCGCAAGCGCTGCGTGGGAATAAAACACACAAAAACACGCCACACTGTGTCAAAAATAAACGCATTGATAAAGTTGAAAGGGAGACTGGGATATTACATGAAAGGCATTATTGAGTTGGTACTGACCAGACCGCTGTGTGTAGATGTGTGTGCATGCGTGCGTGTGTGTGTGTGTGTGTGTGTGTGTGTGGGTGTCAGGCATTCAGGCACTGAACCCGCAGCCGATTCTGCACGATTCCACACGTGATTGGTGTGGATATTTAAGTGTTTGTGTAAAACAACGCACCGTTCGTTGGATTCATTTCAGGAGTTTTGTGCTGGATTCGCGCAAACTAGCTTTCGACTAACATGGGCTTCCGTGAGACCGAGAGGGAGCGAGAGAGAGAAAGAGAGAGAGACTGTGTGCATGACTGAGCCATTTATTGTGTAAGAAAGTGTGAAATTCACTGCAGCAACTGCACCTTTGGAATGGCGTCTCCAAACTGTCCTGATAACACAGGATTAGCCCGGCTCAGCACAGGCGCACATCGGCGGCCGGCGTCTGATCAGCCAGGTTGTGTTGTGGAAGAGCCGAAAATCTCTCCATGCGGGGGCGGCTGAAATTAAAGCAACGCTGCGCGAGATGAGCGTCCCGGCTGATGTGGCGACGCCTGCGGGTCGCCGGCGGTAACAGCCAGCGCGCTTTTAACCGGGAGGGCGGCGACGATCGAGCGTGTGCTCTGGGTTTTTCTCGCGAGCAACCGCAACCCGATTGCAGCCAAAGGGGATTAACGCCACATGGATACGTGAAGTAGCAGCCGGTCACATGCGCGTTTCATCTAACAGCTCAAAGTGGCGTCTCTCTCTCTTCTTCTGCTATTTTCTCGCTGACGACGAATGGAAATCGCCGTTGTCTAATTTTACCGACTCGTTTTTTTTCGATCACACGATACATTTTCTTTGAATGCTGCTCGTAAAAAGGCGTTACAGTATACATAAAAGTAGTAGTAGTAGTCGTAATTGTAGCAGAGGTAGCAGTGTAAATGTGGTACAACGATGCACGTGCGCTGATCATCAAGTGGAGTCTCATTTGAAGACATTTAAAAACAATACCAGCTGAGCCAAATTACATTCCAATCAAGGCAAATTCCCAATGCAGTATACAGTACATTAGAATCACAGGGTCAAAGGTCATGGTCACAGTGACTTTTTCCACTCAGTTCTGATAAATCTGGCACAAACGTCCGCATGGACTCGAGGATGAACTGGCTGGAGTCCGAGGTGACTGTGACCTCATATGCTCCGGTCGGATTATCTCGGGAAGGCCTTGTCCATTGTGGGCTTGAGGATGAACTCATGAGAGGTTCGGGGTCAAAGGTCACCCCGAAGCCTGGCGCACCCTTTTTTTATGACACGCGATATCTCAAGCGCGCCGGACGGGATCGTCGTTCCAAACCTCCACTGGTGCTCCAGAACTGGATTGGAATTTGACGGTCAAAGGTCACAACTCAAATTTTTTTTTTTCACTGTGATCCCCATCTTCAAGGTGTTCTCTGCAAATGTGACGGGCATGTATGTGGCCAGTCGCTTGTTTAACCCGTGGATGCTGGATCACCGAGCGAGCTCTTTATGGAGGCACACAGGCCTGCATTGAAAAAAAAAAAAAAAAAAAAAAACACAAGAGGCCATTTACGCAGGGATGAAACAGGAGCCGCGAGAAGAAATGCCCGTCTGTCAGAGACACATCATTGTACCCACGCAGTCGCCCGCGTTCACAGGGACCGGCTGAGAAAGCGCCTCTCTGAAGAGCCCACACACCCTCAGAAGTGGGACCGAACGTCAGAGGGCTTCGCACGTCTCCCGGCAGACGGGAGGTGCCGCGGGTCGCGGCCTCGGGATGGGCTGCTGAGGCCAGGAAGCCGCGGGAAGAACCAGGAAGTCTGGGCTGCGACGCCGCGCGGCGAGGCCCGTCGTCCGCACATCAATCTCGCGCGAGAGAGGCGCTGTGATTTGGCGTCGCGGTGGTCAGCGTCGGCGCTCCGCCCCCCCCCCTCAACCTCCTCTACCCGAGCTCAGCCGCCATCCAAGCGCGGCCCCGTCAGTTTACTGCCGCTGCGACTCGCTGACTCAGTCTTGTTAGGGAGAGTCAAGCCAGGCCACAAAGCGAAAAGAGCTGCAACTTTCTCATGTAAAACCACTGGATACTGTACACAGCGGGAGCGAGGGCGTGTGTGTGCGCGCGCGTGCGTGCGTGCGCGCGGGCCCGCGAGCGCGCGCGCACGCCCAAGAAGCTGTACACATGGCACAGCTTTTTCTGCCGAGTCAGTGCTGTTCTCGAGCATGCAATTGATTGTGCTGCGGCTTTGCCAGCCAAAAGCAGTTAAAAATACCCAGCCCGACCAAATGAGGTGCAATTTGTTTGTTTCTCTTCAAGCCTGTAAAGTGGAACCATGTGAAGCAAAGACTTGTATCTCCTGAAGGCTGTTTTCTTTCTTGTCCTCTTTGAAAATAATTGGAAATCTCGATATTCTAGTTACCACATTTCAAACATAATTACAAGCTGTAGGCATTGTTTTCTTGTCTGATGTGGTCCCGTGTCTTTCTTTCTTTTCTTTTCTTTTTTTCTTCTTCTCCCCCCTCTGGTACAAAAAGCTAAACAAGTATGAATACTTTCTTTTTTTTTGTTTTTTTTTGTCCTAATTTATTGCAAATCTGCCCTTTTATTAAAGCACTGTAGGCCGGGAGACGCGAGAGCAGGGTCCAAAATCGGGTTTATCAGCCGAGGCGGTGGCAGAGCCTCCACCCTCCCGGGTCCTCGCGCCGATTTCGCTCTCGTCCCCCCCCCGCAGGCGAAGGTGATGGAGGCGAGCCGGTCGTGGCGGGGCAGGGACTCCTGCGCGGGGACGGATCCGGGCCGCCTCCCCGGGCTACGCCCCTGCAGTCGTGGTGCGGTGAGGTGGCTGAGATGAAGCCCTGCAGCTGAAAACTATAATCATCAAACGCTCTAATCACAGGCTGAGGTATCTTCGCTCCTCTGTTGGAGCGTTTTTCACCGCGGGGATAAACGCTGGCTGGCGTTTAGGGTGTGGCTCCGCGTTTGGAGACTTTAAGACAAAGGCTGGGGCGCTGCATCTGAGACAGGCTTTTACAATATTTCATTAGAATTACATGTGAAGCAATAGGATTCTTTACAAGTGTGCAAAAGGAAAAAAAAAAAAAAAAAACCCGCCCTGATGGTCTTATCCATCCATGCATGCATGCTGTGAACTTCATGACCATCGCTGAGGCCAGGAACTTATTCCGGCGTCACATGAGGGGTTTAGCGCCCTGACCTACATGTCTTCGCGCCGAGGGAGTGAAGGTCGCGGGCAGCATAAGCCGCTCACGCATCTCCTCATTACTGAGATGATCGGCAATCTGGAGCGTGCACGGGGGGGAAAGATATGGCCCGGGGGCCAGGACGGGGCCGTGGATGATCTCTATCTGGCCCGCAACAATGTCAAAGGAAGACAAAAATACGGTGATGAGTCCCGAGATTGATGATTAGAATGAGTCTGTGCTGCTATTTAGGGATCCGCATCTAGTTCAGACCGAAGGCCTCAACAGAAGTCATGCTAACCTCAAATTACATGCCAGCCGAGTTACGTATTTTCCCGTCGTGCTGGGCGGCACGTCGTTTTGTGTCGGTGATATTTTTGGCCACTCCCGCAAACAGCTGTGTTAAAAAGGCAATATTTCCAACAAAAAGCTCCTGTTTTTTTTTTAAACAAGGCTCCCGAGTTTCACGATTAAAG
>CAAKHG010000316.1:2275-17918 GCA_901007715.1 Dactylopterus volitans
TTCACTTTTCATTGAATCTGTTTGTGAGAGATTTATTTTAGTGGTAATTTTGGAGCCTGTAATTTGTGGCCATGTTTAGTTGTACAGGGTTATGATGTTCCTTAATTGTGTCAGCAAATGATTTGAATAAGACTGACAAAATTTTAGGAACCACTTTAAACGAACAGTTGAGCAGCACCACAAATCCCAGCCTCCAAAATGACCATGCACATAAAGCAACATTTCTCTCCAAACAGTTAAAATCAAAACCCAACATTGGATTTATTGCAGAGCTATAGTATTATTCCTAATAAAACACTTGGATTATATCTGAAACCGGTCAGTGTTTTCAGCATTGTTGGTGATCAGTGTGTCTGTAGGCTGTCGATCTAAGATCTGTCTTGTTTTTTTTCAGTTTTTCACAGTCAACATGGACTACAGCAAGCTGAGTAAGGATCGTCCTGATTTCTAAGTCTCACGCCTGCTCAACCCAAAGCACAAAGATCAGCTGCTCCGCACAGCCCTGTTTGATGTCCGTCTGGGAACCTGAGGAACGCAGAGGCGAATCCCGCACAATGATTCATAATTTAAGTTTCCTCATGGCAACCCATTGGTTTCTTTGAAACATTGTCACCTCATTTTCTGTGGTTGTCAATAAAGAGAAGGAGTCTTTTCTCCTCCATACAGAGAAAAGAAGCAGTTTCATTTGTTGTTTCTAATTTTGGACACGTAGTTCTTCCATGTCCTTGATTTTAAGTCACGCTTTTGTTTTTTATCTTCATTTAGCTATTTGCGTCACTACAGTGACGCACCTCCACAATCGGCATTCGGTTACGTCATGCTCTGAGTTGGCCTTTGCCCTCACCTCATTTCACCCTCACGCCGCTTTAACCCAGCTGCTGGTGGGTTATGTGCCACACTATTCTTGGCTGCGAGCCAGAACCTTATGGCATAGTGGGGGTTTTAACCTGGTTTTAACGTTTTAACAGTGGGCTCCCTCTGGTGGCAGCTCCAGCAGCCCAGACGCCAGTAATGAAGAGTCACCAGCATTTTAAGCTGCTGCTTCCGCAAAAATAAGTTTCTAAGTTGTCTTGAGTTTTGATGCTGAAGTTCAATACTTGTAAGGAGAAGAGAGACGGCTTTGCTCTCTCTGCAAAGGTTGACTTATGTTTGTAAAAAGTAATGACATGTTTACACGGAGCAGTGGAATCGGCAGCGGGACACTGTGAGGTGTTTCTCCTTTTAGAATGCCATCGCTCTCAGCCAGATAAGTCTGTAAATGTCAACAGGTCGCACTGTTCTATCTGCAGCTTGGAGAATTGCGTCAAGGATGAGCAGCCAACGCAGTGAAGAAAATGTCAAGGAGACCTTCATACTTCTGAATCTCAACCCATCCTCTGCTTGCGTGTCACCACTTCTTCACCCAGGGAAAAGAAAATTAACTTCTGGCATGCAGCTGTTTCATTTTGGAGCAATATTTGAATTGTTACAGGATGTTCACCTCGATGACTGATGAGAAAAATAACATCGATTGGAAATGAGGGATAAAGTAAAAATAACTCAATGTTACTTAATTTACAGCTAAACAAGTGACATCGTTTTGGCTGAAAAGTCAATGATTAAAGTGATGAAAAAATAATGAACCGATCTAGAAAAGCACCTAATTTGAGAGCTGCCATGAGATGACTGAGATTATTAAACGGTTATTTCAGGCTTAGTTTTGGATGGGATTTTTGGTTAAAAATAGGGAATATGGAGATTGAAATTAGTGCAAGCAGTGGTAAACGGTACACTTGATACAAATGAAAAGAAAAATTGCAAAAATCGCCACTCAAGCTTAATGCAACCAGAAGGTTGTGACTCGTGTTTTTAAAAAAAAATACATTATTTCTTTAAATGAATTTGTAAGTCAATAAAGCTACTTTTGAAGAATAAATAACGAGGACTTTGTTTTCATGACCTTTGAGTCCACCAACATGTCAGCAGCTCCATTTAGGCAGTTACTCGTGATGATGCATCCAGTAGTTGTGGATGCAGTTCCCTCAAAACCGCAAAAAAAAAATCAACAGCCATGAGAGGAACAAGCGCGGGTTTCTTTTGGGTTGTAGGAATGGCTAAAGAATTCATGAAAATCCGTTGAGCTGCTGGGTCGCTTCAGTCTTCAGTTGCAAACCAGACATCAGAATAAAGCGTTCCGGCTGCATGTTTTGTGCATTGAATTGAGCTTTCCAAAGCGGACAACAGTCAACACAGAGGATCCGCTTTTGACAGACAGTTGGAGGGTTCAGAGTTCACGTGGCTTTTGTGGCAGTGAATTCTCAGAGGACGCTGGCTGAGCACAACTGTAGAGCCAAGCTGACCTGGATCTCTAGCCTCCTGCTCCTGACCTCTGACCCCTCTATTGAATCCAGCCCTTTACTGCCACGCTGCAAAGGTAGCTCTGAAAAAATAATGAAGCGAAAATGATGCGGTGCGAGGAGCATGGCGATAGCTACTGCTGCAAATTGTCTTGTAAAGGTCATGCCAAAGGTCAGGCAGTCCAGAGATGGGGAGTGCAAATACTCCTGCAACTTACATTAAAGCAAGGGTAAAGCAGGTCAGAGAGCCTGTAAGAGTTTCAAAGGGTCTGGAGGAGGAGGAATGATTAAAAAGCTTGATACATCTGTGTCTTTGTTTTTTTTGTTTTTTGTTTTTTTTTGTTTGATTCATTCGACAAAATTTCCCATTCTGGCTATTGTCTGCAACATAGCGGTTCATGTTACTGTTACTCAAGAGTGAACTTGAAATTTACATTTAGTTCACTGACCAAAGTACAGTCATTCTGTTGTCTTTGAGCAGATGCTTTTTTTTTTTTTCAAGAGACATAAAAAAAATACAAGTACAGTTGTACATTTTTAAGCTCTGCAATTTTACAAGCAACTAACTGAGTCATGTCATGGTGCAAAATAACAGCGGAGAAGAAAAATAAAAAACCAAAACAGCTTGCTGGACCTGCCACATGTTTCACTTGCGCTGAGCTAAAGGCTGCTCCTAAATGCTTGCAGTTATTTTCACAGTTCAAAACAGGGGTTAAAATGTGTCTTATTTTGAGAAAACAAGATATGCAAGTTCACATATAAAAAAAAACATAATACAGTAAGGGCACCTGCATATTCATAACTTTTTTTGCCCCCAGAAAAATAGCACCATGCTGCATCTGGGAGATGAGGTTGAAAAAAAGAATGTTTAAAAACACTGAACTCTTGATTTCACATTGTTTGTCGATTATGTTCCGTCCACATGAAGAGCTAAATTCATTGTCATATAAAATATTTATTTATAAATGTTCTTGTAAAACTAACACTGAAGCGGAAGCTGGCATATTGAAAAACTTGAGATGACATAGCCAGCTGTGTATAAAAACACCACCTTACCTGTAGTTATGATGTCATCATATAATCGGTGCACTTAAGACATCGAATCTCCACTTTACAACTTTTCTTGTCATAAAAACACTCAGAGATCCCATGGAATAGTTTCTTGTAGTGTTTTCACTCTTTATGAACTTTGCATAGATTTTCATATAATAGATGATATCATAATGTATACACGCAGTACAGAGTTAGGTTACAAGTGTCTGCAATGGCCACAAAAACAGGATGCCCCGCTCAGTTTGTTATTTTACAGGTACTTCATAAATTTGAAGTGAGCAGAAATATAAATCAGTACGCCTAAACATGAGAGAGAAGAAAACAGTGGCAGATTTCATCCAGTTTAATCTGTGTGTCGATATAACTTCTGCGATGCCTCAGTTACATCTCAATCGCTTCTCTGTTTTCACACACACACACACGCACGCACGCACGCACGCACGCACGCACACACACACACACACACACACACACACACACAAACTCTCGCTCTCTCTCACAGATGCATTACTGCAGGAATAAACTGCTTTCCCTCCCCTGCTGTGAGCTGGGTTGAGTAACAACTGAGCGTCTTTCTCTCTCTGATTTTGCAGTGAGTGCTCTTTTCATTCTTTTTTTTTTTTTTTTTTTTAAGGCGTTTGGGTCTGAATCACGTCCTTCGGTTTCAGCACTTCAGTTTGTTCATCTCCCTCTCCCCCAAGAGAAGCATCAGTATTCAAATGCCTACATCAGCTGGTGAATGCATCACCTGCAACTGTAGCGTGTTTAGTCTGTGGCTAGTTCACATTCTCTCATAAGTGCTGCCTTTAAGGTAAAAAACCCCCAAAACAAAACAAAGTTTGTGATGTTTTATTTGCCATTGCTATGGGAATTTCCTGCTTCTCAACACTGCCCCCAATCACCAGTGAGGGGCGCTCCACTGCCAAAAGCCAAAGTGATTGCTGGGATTCAGTATTGTCAACTCAATTTAAATATATGTATATATATATATATATATATATATATTTAGTAGCTTTTGTTGAACAAGTTGAACACACACACAGACGCAGCCGGTGCGCTGGGAGTTTGTCATGAGAAGTTTTACTCCGACAGAATCCCCATTGATCCTTGAGCCTTCTCACTCAGGATGACAAAGTGCCATTTGCGGCAGATGCACAAAAAAGGTCAGGGTTGTCGATGTGTTTTTGCATGAGGGATTGAGTGGCGACTCTGCAGTTTAACAGCCATTTCAAGAGGAATACCACAGGAATTAATCATACCCGATGTCTCAGGGACGGAGAGGCTGCGCGAGCATGCTTTATGTGGCGTTGCCGAGCATGCATCACTCACTTTGGAGCCAATTTAGCGCCGGGCTGGCTGGCTG
Organism: Dactylopterus volitans; assembly: GCA_901007715.1. NCBI lineage: Eukaryota > Metazoa > Chordata > Actinopteri > Syngnathiformes > Dactylopteridae > Dactylopterus > Dactylopterus volitans. The sequence continues at coordinate 7,028 of CAAKHG010000316.1, forward strand.
GTGAGAGAGGCCATCTCATAAATACAAGGTCTCTGGTTTGATCCCCAGCTCTGTGTCATGTTAAAGCGTCCTTGAGCGAGACGCTGAACCTGTCTGGATAGATTGTCAACAAACTATCTTTGAGGTTAAATGATATGTAACATGAAGAATGTGCTATTTACTTGGGCGCAAAGCGATGGAGAATTACAACACGGCTGATCCAAGTACCCATCATCCTTGGCATCTGTGTTTTGATGAAATCTGTTTCTTTTCCTCTTTGCATCCATGACAGGAAAACAGGTCAAAATTTAAATAGCTGAAAATAGAACATCTGGCTGGGCCTTGTCAGTCAGCAACGGGTAATGAAATATGGAAATTGGGGCGCTCTTCAAAGAGAGGAGGGCTCTTGGTGCTGTCCTGGGTCTCCAGCAGCCCCCTCGCAGCCCCGGCGGAGCCCCACCCCCGTGAAACGTGTGCTACATTTCCAGGTGCTGCCGCCACAACTCGGTCTGCCGCCAGTGCCAGCTCGTTAGCGCTCACAGCCTGGTGGAGCTGGCAGCTGGCATCATTAAACTTCAAACCGGCTTTCGACCCGGGGTGCCGCCGCGGGGAGAGACCACCCGCTCTTCTGCCTGCCAACAGCTGATTAGAGCCACGCTGACACCAGCAACCAGCCTCCATCCACTCACTGTCCAACACACATCAGCAACCGGCATCCAAACATCAAATCAGACTCTGAAGACAAACAGGTGTCCATGCTATCAGGCTCTCCCAGAGGCCTCCAGAACCACCTCAACCTGATTGAAACATTTTCATTTAATTGTTTGAGGGAAAGATTTTTTTTTTTTTCCAACTCAGATGCGCAATCAACACAAAAACACACTTAACACTTGAGTCAAAAATGTGTTTGTCTTTTTGGTTGAAAAGTGGAGCTTCAGCTATGTTCGTGTGATAAAGAGAGACTTTTCGTTCATAAAACTGTTTAAAAAAATTTAAAATCTCATGAAATGAATAATTAATGGTAATATTGATGTTTGTTATGAAAATGTGTGACTTAGATTTTATTATTGTAATACACATGATGAGGATGTGTATAATAATCTGAGGCGGGCAGGATGTGTTTGATGTCACAAATAATTTGGAAGATTATTCTGATGCAATATCGAGTATTCATGATATGGAAACTCCAACACTGAGAATAGATATTAGCATATGTGTAGCATAATTCAGCTGCTATTTTGAGGGTTTTAAACTGGCACGAGCAGCCTGGCGACTGTTCAAAGCAAGAAACGACTGTTAAGAATCGCAATTTGAATTATATGAACCCTGATCTCAGTGCTGCGGCAAAGGCAGAGTAAAACATTCTTAATTACTATTAAAAGTTGGCAGGTGACCAATACTAGCATGGATGTTGTGATTTACTGTGCAATCATTTTTTTTTTTTACCTCCTAATGATGTGTTTGAGCCAAAGAAATTGTTTGTCTCCACAATGATGGGTTGATTATCATTTTTGTTTCCTGTGGAAACCATTTTAGAGTGTTTTTGTATGAAAGGAACAAAAATAGACAGGTGCAGTATTTGTCACCAGGAGGACAATGGCTGCAAAAATGTTTGTGTGGACATAGATGTGCAGACTGTGTGTCAGATAGTGTATTCTGTGAGCGTCATCATCCATCTGTTCATGAACAACATCACCAATGAGCTGCCAGTCCACGTCACCAGCTTCGCTGTTTCCCATCTTCCATCTTGTCTGCTGGAACCCGCCCCGCCCCCATTGGTTTAGGGTCTTTCAGTCCCCAAAAGCCTTCAGTTATTTATTTTTTTTGGAAGCATTTATATGACAACTTTGGGGAAACATGTTTAAAATACTCCCATACATACTTGCGTACATACTGTGCGGAAGTGTGGGGAAACATAAAAAGCCAACCCAGATCCAACATTCGTAGCTGTAAGAACTGTAAATAAAACCAATTACAGAGAACATGCTAATCTACTCTTCGTCAAACTGGATTTGAAGATCTGGTGGATTTAAAAACTGAACAAATTATATATCCAAGGTTTGTTTCATAGATGAGAAAGCAACCATGACTGAAAAGGATTTTATACGTTGAAAAAACGTACAAAGCAATGCTAAGTATCATTGTGTCTAGACTAAAGGAGTTAATTTATGGAACAGCTGCACCTAAGAAATGAAATCATGCCGTTCATGTTTGGTTTCAATGTGTTGCCTTGTTTTGACTGTGAAGGGCAACATTAAGCTGAGTTTGGTTTTATTTCATTTTGTAAGAAAATATACAGTGAAAAGGGGGACAGACCTTTTGAACATGAATGACCTTATTTGAAAAATTCATGAGACGTGCATTGGCTGATGTGGTCTGTGAATTATTTTGCCTTCTTGCTTACATGTCTTATTTTATTTTGCTTTATTTTAAACATTTAAACAAACAAACAAACAAACAAACAAACAAACAAACAAACAAACAAACAAAAAGTCATTTTCTATAGTATCTATATGGTATATATAGATTGAGTTGAAACAAGGACCAGGCTCAATAGTGTCTTCCTATTGTCTGGTGTCTGTTTGCAAGAAAATATTCACATAGAAATAGGAACAATGAAACCTGATTCATTCAAAGGCAACAGCACTGATGGTGATTATGACCTCATGAACTTCAATTCTCTCGTCATTCTGGCCAGTTTTACAGGAAGTGGTTAAATTTGTACACACTGTCCACAGCCTCTATGATGGATTCGATTTAGCATCTTTTCGTCTGTATCTTATATAATTATTCTTGCATCTTTCATTCGGTACCTTCAGAATACACTTATCAACTTATTATTCAAGACAAAGTGGAGCAACGCTCGGTTTTGTAAATTATCAGATGTTCACAGACGTTGCTAATGCGTGGGTTTGCTGGTCACTTTTGCGCGTTCTCCGACTTCCTTTCAAATGACAAACCGAGATTTCATTCCCACTCAGGTGTGGCAGAGCGCCCATATCTTGCGGAGCCCCAGTGGCGCGTATCATGAACACCGCTCCCACTGGAGCCACAAACTGATGCAAAGCTCCATTATCGTCCTTTTGTTTCCTCACATTGTGAGTCTGTTTTTGCGTCACGGCTGCCGAGCTGCACGCAGACGCTGCGACTGAGTCATGAATGATAATGGCTTGATTATTTGGCGAAAATTGGTCTCTTTAGATTCATTTGATGTTTGGTTATAATTGAGAAGCTTTGTCGGTCCTGATAACACCAAACTGCTCACTTGATTGCCTTGATACATCCCTCAGTCTTCATGCTTGCGCCGCTTTGAATTCTCTGGACCTGTGAGGAGCTTATTTCTTTTTTTGCGTGGTGGAAAAATCTCCAGATAATTTCCATTTAAAGAAACCTAAAAGTCGATGCAGGAGACCTCTAAGTCAGTGCCCCCCCTCCAGCCCCCACCTTCTTCTTCTCCCTCATCTCACCCCCTTGTGAGTACAAATGCTATTAAGCTCAGTCACCAACCTTCAATGATGCCCTGCAGCTCATCAGAGAACTGTTGAGGAATTGAGTCTCTTTGGACTCCCACTGCTCTTTGAATCGGCCATCAGACCACCTCTTTACAGAAATATACATCTAAGAAATCCGGTATTTAAATATCAATATTTATCTTGGGATTTAGACCCATTTCATTAACAGTAAAAGGAAGCTTCTGCTGCAGCCATAACTTTCTTTCTGATTCACATCCATTAATGTGCTGTAAAGGTACTTCTGGGAGCAGTGCTGGCTGCTGGGAGGAGACAAAGCCCGGATATGCCGCGTCCTGAGAAAGGACCTCATAACTCAGCCCGACTCTTAATGAACACAGACAACCACAGAATCAAGGCTGATTCTGATATAATTTATGAATCAGCAGGAACATTACTGAGAACACATAAAGCAACTACAGCATCTTTTATAAGGACAGAAATTTGGAAAAAAAGGCCTTTTGTTTGAAAAGGCACTTCTGTTAATGAGTGCCGTGTGTATCATTACAAATAAATGAGAAGGTTAATAGGAGGTGCAGCAGAACAAGTGGTGTCGGCAGCGTTCGCCTTAGAGAATCCCTAATGAGCTCTCGGGGCGTCTACCGCGGCCTCATGCATTGATTGAGTGCAAAACCAGTGGCTCAAAGGTCACCAAGCCACGCTATGATGGACTCTGGTGGTCTGGGATTTTGACATGACCCTGTGACCCGCTTCATGCATCACAATCTTCCCCTCATCATGCCGTCAACATGGGCCACCATTGCATCCACAGCACACCTCAGGGAAAAAATACATATAACCAATTTGGCACCTCTCCCTCACTTCCCCCTCTCCCGCTTCCTCTGTGAAAAATGGGCCGCTCAAACGCAGCGTCGCGTCTTGATCATTCCAAAGGTGCCGGGCCTTGAGGGGACATGTTTTGTCCAAATGAATAAACGCCTTCGCTCAGCCAGGTTCAAGGTGAAGTCCTTGCTTGCATCCACAGGGAGGCAGCAGAGCGCCGGTGGGAGGAGGATGCGGCGGGGGCGACCCCTCTCTGTAAGCAGTTGACCCCGGTCGCAGCAGAGGGCTGGGGGCCGGGCGTGGTCCCCATGTTCCCCTGGCACGCTGCCCGCGCATCAGTGGCGGGAGCGAGCTGGACAGCCTGAGGACGCAGCGCTGGGACCAGAGCAGAACCTTCCCAACTCCATCTGTCGCTTTCTCCACAGTGGAGGAGAGAGAGACGGGAGAGCCAGAGACAGGTGGACCCACCCCCCACCAGCTGTCGCCGCAACCAGCATCTGCCCACAGCCACGGCAAACTTTCCTCTCTCCTTGTCATTGCCACTCAGACTGCTCGCAGCCTCTCATTGCTTCACTCCTTTTTCATCTGCCATCCCTCTACCTTCCACACTTCTTCCAGGTACTTCAGTGGGGTAGCTTTCACGGCGCGTCTCTGGCAAAGTGAGGAGAACAAGTTTCAAAACACTTCTACTTCGTTCTGATCAAAGATTTTTACTTTGCTGCCTGCACGCTACAGTGCGGTTGTTGTCTCTAAGTTCTTTGCTTTGAATCAGTGACGGCAGAAATGATGTGGAATCTGGCAGAAGGTTGTCAACATAAGACAAATTAGGTTTTGAGACGACTTATCTATGAACTGCGAAAAAAAGGCAGCAAGTTACGAAACACAGGAAGGTATCAACAATCATTTAGACGTAGTACAGACACAAGGAGAACTCTTGCAGGGAGGCGAGAGTTGTGTGAGTATGTTTAGTTTTATTTATGTAGCATTTTTCGAGGGCTGCAGAGAAGTGGAAAATAGAAATGGATGAATGAACATAGGATGTAAATTACGATAGGAAACACTACTGGAACTCAGTGGAGAGAAGCAAGAACAAGAGAAATGTGGGACGTTCCCATTAGTTCTCATTAGAGGTCTGACAGCTGGATTGTGGGATACATCTTTGGCCCCTCAGTGACTGTGTTGGGGCTTTGTCTTCTCATGTGGGCCACCGTACACCAGGCATGTATTTGATGCTTATACCCTCTATGGTGAAAAAGTGACAATAAGGTAGGAATGAATGATGAGCAACTGATAGACTTGACCAGAAGCTTTGCAATTATATGGTTGGCGTTAAACCCCAGGCCACCAGGGGCCACCAAAAGCTTGCTGAGCCTGTTTACAGACGTGAACGTGCAGTAGGTAAAGCTACACCTCTGAAACTTCCTTGAGTCAGATGGAGAGTTTCTGTTGTAACGTAATATATTCTTCCTCAAATGGGACAATCTGCCCAAAGACGGACGACTTTACAGTAAAAACATTGCAACTGGCAGCATGGTTATAAATCAAATCAAATCAAATCAAATCAAATCAAATCAAATCAAATCAAATCAAATCAAATCAAATCAAATCAAATCAAATCAAATGTGTACAGCACCAGTTCAGGTATAGACTATGCTATTTATAGGGTTAGGGTTGCCCGACTATCCCCCATGAGCAAGCACCTGATGACAATGGTAAGGAAACACTCAGGGGTTTGAAGTTCAAACCCAAGCCGTCCTACTTCCTGCCTGCAAGAAACGACCAAAGCAAGAGTAGAAAGAACTGTATACTGCACCGTGCTTATCTGATGCTCTGCAGATCAGTTTTTTCTGTATATTATACAATGACAACAGAAGCACTGTCTCAATCTGTGACCACCCCCCCCTCCCAAAAAAAACCAAAACAAAACAAAACAGTTAAGCAGTTTTAGTTTCCCTGTTGTGAAGGAAATTCTGTTTATCTGGCTTTGATTCACATTTTTTTTTGAGTTTGAAAAGTAACTTTTGGTTAAATTCAAGGTGTTTTTGCCTGACCTGAATTCTCATTAGTCACAGTAGTTAATCCCAGAAATATTTGCTCCATCTCCTGCATGACCTCTGTTTGAGGCCAGAGGATGTGCACCACTGTTTCCTACTTCCTTCAGCCACCTCTATTATCATTGCTGTTGTAAACTCATCACTCCAATCACGTCCTTTGTCAGGCCTTTCAAGACAGTCACAATGCCACTAAATGCTCAGTATTTACTCTTTTCACTCTGAGTAAGTCAGATGACACACACACACTGACGCAGCCTTCATTGTGTGAGCGCCGTGATAGCAGCCCCTCCTCTCTCTTTCCCTTCCTAATTCTGCCACATCTCTGGTGGTCCGGGCTAATTTGGTTGAAAATTGATACAAGGATAGGGGATAAAATGTTAAGCAAGACAATCCAGCAAATCTGATTGGGCTGTATGCAGCCAATTAGGCCTACTGGTTCCCATCAGAAGACGAGTAAGCACCAGCCGCAGGCACATTACCCTACTGCCGAGCTTTTTGTCTGTCCCATAACTTAACTGTACGCGCGCATTTAAACACATTCATGACATAATTCAAATCCCCCCCCCATTTTCCTCCCTCCCCCAAAATAAAATGAAACCAAAAAGGACAAAAGATATATCGTAGGTCTCTTATTTCAGCAACAGTCACAACAGAGGATTTGGTTTGTGGCTTGGCATCTTACCCCAGAAAAGAAGACTACATACTGTGTGTCTCAAATTCAGATGTTAGTGTTGCTATGGCTTATGAGCTAAAACAAAATGGTTAAGGTTTATGGGCAAACAAAACTGCATCAGAGAGCTGCATCTATGCCGCTCAGCTCTACACAGAGAAGCACGGCTGATGTATATGAGGTGTAAAAGCCAGAGGTGGAACAGGAGATGCGTTTTGGAAACAGGCAACAGTTTATTTCTAGAGGGACAACAGGATGTGCACTATTTTTTTTTTTTTTTGTGTGGAATTATCCCCGATTGATGCTGTGGCCAAACTTGTCGTCTTTACCTCCACGGGATTCCACTGACGGCTGCCTTTGTTTGTGAATAACGTCTTTCGAGCATTAGTCCCTTGAAAGGATAAATACATTTGCTCCGTATTTTGTATCCTGCAAACTCAGGATGCATTTTCAAAGGTAAAAGCCGTTGTTCGTAGGTTTATCCACAACATATGTTGCTTTCAAACTTGCTTGCACAACACAATTGATCCTAGAAGAGAAATGACGAGACATCCCTATTTTTTCAAATTTATTTGAAGCCCACATGTGTGCTTTGCACCACTGTCATCAACAATTTGCAAAATTCACCACCTGAAAGCATCAGTGGTCGCGAGAGATGAAAAACACACAAAAACAATGATGCGCCTGATTTGTTTTTGTCTGCTTATTAGCTCCAGTGCCATGTCTTGTTTGTCTCTACTGCCCACTGGTTTTAATCACTGCACTCTCTGGACCCCGATGTCCATCTATTCACCGTGATTAGCCTTAATAGATGTGCAGTTGGGTTCTGCTCGATGACCCAGTGTGTTTGTTGACAGAGCCCCGATACGTTCTTTTATGAAATTAAATGATGCGGTAGTGAGGATGGTTTCTTCCATGACGTCTTGTCTCAGCGTCTCACTCTTCTAGAACCATAGAGAAAATCAGAATTTCTCTTTACTTATTATCACAGTGCCTATCATTGCCATTTTGTGAAACAAGACTTTATTACCCTTATCACCTATTTATGGCTACATGAAAAAGGAACATGTACACAACATTATAAATTGTGATAAATTATCTAAAGCACTGAATTCCAAATTTCAGATGGAAATTAAAAGCTCAACAATATTCAAATTATTCTATGAACTTAACTTACTCATCGATCATAAGTTTTCAAAATCTTGGACAATGCTCTCTGCAGTAATACATAACATGTGACAGACTTATACATCCTGAATCGGTGCACATTAAATGAAGTGGAAATATGTATTTCAAGGTGCGATAACACACCTCTGTGAGCACATGGTGCCATTATAGTTGCATTAGAGCATATGATTTCTCCTGCAGGTAACAGCAAGCATAGAAGGAACAAATTATACAAGTGCAAATCGGCTGAATCCCAGGAGCTCACCAGCTACTCAACTCATGAGGACATAAATACATGGTGACGTCAGTTTAGGTAGAATATTTTGGGTGAAATAAAGAAAGGATGCTTATGTAAGAAAATGGTAATGGTGATCTTTCTTTGTTTTTTTTCATTCAATAGGCAGCAGACAGTAATCTTACCTTCAACGAAATATTCATAGGTAAATTATGGCTTGAGGGCCATCGCTGGCCGGTGGATGATCTCTAGCCGGCCAACAACATCCTAAAAGGAAGACAAAGTTAACTCAAACAATAAAAGACAGCAATATTTTAATAAATCTCAAAGCTAATAATTATGACCAGTCTGTCCTGCCATCTCACCAACAGAGGGCACTGTCTGCATCTAGTTTGGGCGAAAGGTCTCACCTTAAATCTTGGGTTACTCATATGGGCAGTTTTTGCTCAAGGGATCAACAACGGATTTGAAATAATGAGCAAATTTCCTGTCAGTTGATAGTGTATTTTGGTAAATACCCTATAGGAAAATGATATGTAGCATCTACCTAATTCATGCAGTTTAACATCATTCAGCATGTCTTTAATACAGTATATCAAGCAAACTGTCGAACGTGTGGCCATCCGCTAACGCAATGTAAGTCAGTATGTCCCTCTACTGTAGAAATAAATTGTTGCCTGCCTCAGAAAACAAGACTTATATACTGTCTGTTTCAAATTTGGGTGTTAATGTGGCTAAAAGGTTTATGAGCTAAAACAAAACGGTTCAGGTTTATGGGAAAATAAAACTGCATCAGACGGCTGCATTTACACAGTTCTGATTTTAACAGAGACGCACAATGAGATACATTTTAAAGGAGAACGAAACAAAACAGGACTTGCACAATTGTTTTTTAGCGAAATTGATAGAATGGTGATAGAATCTACAGTATATTTAATTATGATGTCTTATTGTCTATTTGCAGTCGCATTTTAGTCTACTAAATACACATTTGATAAGCATATGGTACGATATCTCAGATAAATCCGCCTGATTAAAACCAGCTCCCATAGTTACTGCTACTGAACTGCCATATTTGAACTGTGGTTGAGGAGACAAATGTCCCAAATCTTCCCTCTCATACTTATATAAAGCCTAATCCTATTGCTAGTTATTGCCTTCATTTGTCTCCTGTATTATCATTACTGAAGGAAATTGGCAGTCCCTCAAGATGCTTTTTGGCAGAACTTCTCTTTACTTGAAATGTGTGAGCCTGGTGTGATGGAGGTGCCTCTTGGCACTACGTGGTACCTATCCTCTGATTATCTGTTATCTGACTGAACATATTGGGTCACTGATTCGCATGGATAAAGTGTTTTTGTGGGTGTTTAAAGACCCAAATGTGCTTGTAGAAACCAATCAGGTGTTGTCTAAATATGAGCAGATGAAATGTTCCAGTCCAGAGCTGGACAGTTTGTGGAGGCTGTGGCAGAGAGGCGGATGAGGCGCAAGTTCAGCGCCGGCCTTGCCAAAACCCTCTCACCTGGCATGTGATGAACTGTGACAAGAAGATGGCTCATTCAATTGGACTAATCCTGAGAGAGACATTGGACCTTCAGTCCTTCATCCTGTCCAACCTCCAGTGCTTCAGACTCTAGAGTGATACTGTATGTGGAAAACAATTTCTTGCACCTAACATTTGGCTCACTGTGGCACATTACAGGAAGCACTTCACAACAGCAGACCTGCATCTTCTCCCTGATTATAGTCTACCAGATGTATTTGAGAGAGCAGAGAGCAGACAGATGGACCTTAATGCTCAGCGGAAAAAAATTTGGAGAACTGCAGGTTTATTTCTTAAGTTTTAGCAGAAATACACAAGTTTTTGAGAAACAAATTATGGCAGTCATGGCACAACAAGGAGCAGCAAGTTGAACGGCTGAAATAAAGGGAGAAGAGCTGATGAAAACTAATTCCCTTTTCACTCTGGCCAAAAACCCCCACTAACACCCGCAAACATCCAGCTTTTGTCTTCAGTGTAAAAGGGGGGCAGTCGAAATTTAATCCTGGATGAGATGACTCTGTAGTAGTCGCAGGCATTTATCGACTCCGCTGGCAGTGATATATAAATGTGGCACCCGGGTGGACACGCTAATTTGTGTGATGACACACAGTAATTGTGTCATAGCAGCGTCTCAGTAATGTCCACAGCTCTTTGCCATCTGAGCCACAAACTCCATCCATCCAAGTTCAAGAGGACATGGTTCAGTCTGTGCTGAACGTGTATTCTGACATAAAAGACATACAAAAGCAATGTTTACCACCGTCTCACTGGCATCCATGCTGCCTTCTGCTGGTTTTCTACCCTGCTTTTCTTCACATTCATCATGATGTGATGTCATCAAACATGACACATAACTAACAAACAAACAAACAAACAAACAAACAAAAAACACCTTAAAAGGTAGGATAACGACAGGAATATGCAAAGTTTGCAAAAGTTAACTGTGATCAC
>CAAKHG010000326.1:2127-27843 GCA_901007715.1 Dactylopterus volitans
GACCATGACTCAGTATGATTATACATCAGCGTACGTGTGTGTGTGTGTGTGTGTGTGTGTGTGTGTGTGTATTTGTCTTTTAGGGCAAGGTGAATCAAGAATTAGAACACTGAAAAATAAACAATCCAAAAAATTGTATGTGTACATTAAAAAAAAAAAAAAACGCTTCTGGTCGAGGTATGATTCCTTCCCAAAAATGACCTTTGCCCCTGCCTTGTTATTATAATGCAAAGGAGTTGTTCAAGTTGGTGGAGTGCGGTGACTGCACAAGGTTGAGCTAGTCCAAGAGAACCTCCTCCCCTTACAGGAGCTGAACATCTGCATCGCCACTGTCAGGTGACAATGGCCAGAGTCACAGCAATCAATGTATACATCAATCAATAACCAGTCCTAAGCACATGAAAGCACAGTAGAATGGTAAAATTCATCTTACAGTGTGCTCAGGTAAAAAAAACAACCCCTAAGTGCAATACTAGCATTTTTTTTTTTTTAGATCTTTGTTGCTGAAATGTTCTTTGATATTCAGCAGTATTGGTGACATCTGTGTGGATGTGATGCAGGAGATGGAATAAATGTCGTAAGCTGCCACACCAAAGGTAATATGCCCACTTAAATTTTCTCTTCATCCGTTTGACACTCAAAGTGTTTGTATAATTTTTCATTGCTGTTCTACATGTGTGAAAAGTGAATATGTAATTGCAATATAGAGCACATCTTGAATACGGCCTTGGTTTAATCATCAGCTAATGTCCACACGTGACCACTCATGTAAACAAAAGATGTTTTGATATTTCAAATGTATTTGTGTTTATTCTGGTGTTGAAATTAGCAGCACTAGGTTATCATGCTGAAAAAACACCAATTCAAAAGACAAGTTAATTTGCTGCGGCTGTAAAGGAATTCCTTAAACTGTTGTTTGCACTTAAGGTAAAAATTCAGATGCGATCGTGGCAACTTCTGGTTCACGTAACACAAAAGCTTGGTTTTTAATTGTGCAGGGCTGTCTTAAGGGAAGCCTTAATGTTCCATCATTATGGATTGCCCAGCATCGGTTTGTTTTGTATTGTTGCAAGGTTGTCAAGATACTAGAATTTCAAACCCGGTGCTGATACCCAGGAAAATACTTGATGCTCAACGCCATTTTCAATACTATGTGTGTAAGAGACAAAAAAATTAATAGGCATGAATAAAAAAAATATTAGGCTGATGCAAACATTAGTTACTTCAGTTGTCTGACAGTGCAAAAAAAAAAAAAAAACATTACATTAGCTTTACTGTAAGTTGAGTGAATAGAATATGACAATATTATTGAAAGCCAGGTTTCTCCGTGATCGTAGCTGATCAAATGGAGCTGGTAGGCGCGACTTATTAGCGGTAGCTGCTAGCTCAGTGATAGCCACATTAGTTAGGTTAAAGTAGACTAATTGCTTATTTTGACATGTGCTGCCAGCCAGGTTCAAATTTGAGTAAATGTTAAATACTTTAATGTTTTTGAAGTGGGAGCTTTACTGATCTCTCAAAATGCCTCAAAGTCCAGGATGTTAGGATGACTCGTCACCGCCGCTGTATACCATTGTTTGCTTACGGGCTCTGGATACCCGGAGCCTTTCACTGGTATGCAAAATACTTTCAAACAGCACTTTTGCTTTTTTTTTTTTTTTTTTCATTATTATCTTAAACTTGTCGCAAAGGCCCCTCAGCAGCATTTGTCATGTTCAGTTAGTTTCATGCTTGTGCCACCAGCCAGCTCTGTGTCGTGGACGTCAGTGAGCGTTCATGTGTTCAGCTGATAGTGAGGGGAGGGGCTGAGTGCCTGCCTGTCTGCAGCAGTGCTGTGTGAAGTTGTGCCAACTGGAGGAGGCGAAGACACCACTGCTGGTCTCGATACTGTCCCCAATGAGTACCTAATGCAATACTAATTTTCGGTATTGCAGTTTCAGTCTGCTGTGTGCGCTACTCTATTAATCTTTCTTACTTGGTTCGATTTTGTATCCTTTCAGCTCCCACACCTAATGGCTGTTGCCCCAATGAAGAACCCGAAGTTCAGACTTCTCTACCAATACATGGCTGACACAATAGGAATGGGTGTCTAAGAACTGGAGGCCTGTGAAAGTTGACATGTACGGTGTATATAATAAATAAATCTGTTGAGCTCTTCCATATCAACTAGCTAGGATAAAAAAAGCAATCCTTCAGAGCTCAGTGTTATGTAAAAATCAATAGGTGACATGTCTATACGGATGCTTGCAGGTACTTTAAGGTCATGTCTAAAATGTTAGTCTTGTAGAGAATTCAACTGTCAAGATGTGTTAGTATGAATCTGTGAACATCGTCTGTGGTTACTTTTATTGTTCAAATGGAAACACAAAAACTGTATTATGTCAGCTTCTAAGGACCAAATTAACATTTTGACAAATGTCAATGCTGTCACAGGAATATTTTAAAAATCGCCAGGAATTTAACCGGCTGAATCCTGCACACATCCTACTTTAATACCTGTCTGTCATTACGTGGTCATTACTCTGCCTGAACCCACTACAGTAAAAGAAAATGTGTGTTTTGACTTAGATAATGTGCAATTTAAACCACTGATATAAAAAAAAATATTCATTAGTGGTGTAATCTCAATTAGAAAGTGTTAGCAGCAGTCATGATACTTTCATTGTGTTGTAGGTGAAGCTTAATGATGGACTTGATTATGGTGATGAGGTACTGGACTGTAATATACTGCATAAAGTGCTTTGGAGACTTGCCGTTTCTGTACGTGGTTTTGAATGTTCAGGTTCCATCTTGTGTAAATTTCTGCTGCCTGCAGCTCACACTGAAGGTGTAATCTGGCTGTCATCTCAATAGGCATCTGGGCTCCTGATGTGTGGACATGGAGTACCGCGGTACCGAGTGTCTGAAAAAACTGTTGAAATGATCATTTACACAGGCAATTGTTCTTCAATGGTAGGAAATTAAAATTTGTCAGGTTTTAGGAAGTAAGTGACCAATCATTAACATGGTAACAACAACACAATAAGGACACGTAAACATGACATCATTTGATGCATAAAGATAATGTTGGCAAGACCAATAATAAGATCACAAAATTGCTGCAACCACTTTGTGTCCATAGAGAAACATTCGTAAACAAGCATGGTGTGTTTGCTTTAAAGACAGAATGTATACCACAAGCAGGTCAGTAATTTTACCTTGGTTTGGAGTTCTGCTTCAAGTTTCGAGCTCTAGCAAACAGCGTTTATGGCACATTAAGTGTCGCCTACAATAACGGAGAGCAGATCCAGGCCTGTGCTGCCTGCAGACTGCCAATCGGATAGTCTGCAGAGGCACCCAACATGAATTCAGCTTTATCAACAAAGCTGTCACTCACTATCAAATTCTCTCTTTAAAAAAAGGACCAGAGCCTGGAGCACCGGGGGAGGTGGGTGGGGGACCTGAACAGATGACTCCCATCAATTATGAGATTCCACTACATGTTCAGGTTTTTATTTATTTATTTTACTATCCCCCTGCCCTGTTTGGCAGGAGCACGTGTACAGGATGGCCTGGCGTGCCAGACAGTTTTACTCTACAATAGTGGAGTTGAAGAGCACCTCTTTTTGCTGGGCCTCCAATTAATTATCAGATACAGATGGCTGAGGAGAGAAATAACAGGACAGCGGGGGGAAAGATAACAGTAACAGCAATAAAAAAAGAAATAACCAACATGAATGAAGCAAACAAAACCACCACCAGCAAAATAAATAAATAAATAAAGACCTAAAAAAAAACAACACTGGTGAAAAGCTCTCAGACAGCATCAGCAACAAAGGGATTTATTAATACAAACCAGCTGATTACTATGTCAAGTTTACACAGGGTCTCCCACGCCATCGCAATGGCCCTTTCCTGTAGATGATCAATATTTCTGGGATGTACTCGCTGGAAAACAGTACTGGTAGCAGTAGCAGTGATCTTTATTTAAACTTAAAAAAAGGTAAACAACAAGCTAGGCTCAGGTTAGTATCACCAGTGGTACTTATACTAGCTTGAAAGGACAAGTGATAAGGCAGGACTCAAAGCCTGATCTCCCATGTGGCAGGTTAAATGAGTTACCACTGGACCTAGGAGGGTATGTAGGCTCTGGGACGGTAACAAGCAGGGCTGAGAACCGGTGGACAGGCAGCGACGCAAACAAATCCAGAGGGAGCCACAGGAGGATGATGGGGACAGGCAGAGGATCAACAAGCCAGCAGGACAGGGAAAACTGGAGGGGTGAAACACCTCACAGCCACAAGCAGACCAAGACCAGAAAACTCACAGGCTAAACTCTGGTCAGGACCAGAAAGCTGTCGCGTTTGCCGGGGGGGGCAGAAGCGAGCTGAGTCGTTACCAGGAAGTCAGTCCACAGGTGAGTGCCGGAAGATCAGGCATGAGGCTAAGACAGTCTGGCAAGGAGTGAGTGGAGTGATGTTGCATATATACTGGCTTGACTGTAGAAGAAGAGCAGGTGAGAGCAGCAGGGAGTAGAGGGTAGAGTAGAGCTGATGAGGGATGTGTCTTGAGCAGGGGAGGGGCAGAGCCGACTTTGCCACAAACGTGGCTTACCTCACCCTCAGGCCGGCCACTGTTCTCAAGGTGAGCGACGAAGGGAGCCTCAAAACCAGAAGCCCCGATGTGATCTTAAAATTTCAAAATGTGGCACATCGAACATACAGTACAAAACCCCAAACCTATGCCTGACCAAAATCGAAGCACACACTGTCCTTTCTGCATTTTTATAACTATTTATTTAGAATATGTTCTTAGAGAAAGAAAAAAAAAAAACAGATGATGACCATGTGGTCAAGGCAGTGGCAATGAAAATGTACAAGCGTTCTCTAAAGCGGGGCAGAGGTGAACATGGTAAGCTTGAATTGTGAAATTCGCTTATCCCACCTATCCTATCTCAACTAAATTGAAGGCTATTCTTCAACTTTTTGGAGAAAATGCATGGCATTTCTCTTTTGAAAGGCAAAAGGCCTTGTTTTTTTCCCCCAGAAAAAGTCTCTTTAGCTGGCATCACTGTAGCATTGGCACAGAATAATCTGGGTTTGAACACAATTACACAAGGATTCTCCCTTATTTCTTTTCTTTTTTTTTTTTGCAAACAGATGCTTGCAGAGAGTGCCATCGCATTGGGTTGTGCAAAGAGAGCATTTTACACAGAGCCTCAATGAAATGCAAACAGGATGAAACTCAAAATAAATATATCCCAGGTCCAGAGCACACATATAAAAGAACTATTTTGTGGTGATGGTGGACCAAGCTCTTGCTGCTCTCTGTACCCATTCTAAGAAAACGTAGGTGTCTGGGAGTATGCTTTGGATTTGTGGGTTGCTGGTTTTTGTTTTTTTTGTGTTCAAATTGTGTGAAATGGATGAGACTGACCAGCAAAGACACTGATCAGACTGGAGGATTCTGTGCCAACAGACTGGGCCTCTTCTATGAGCTGGGGCTACTCAGTGAGGTAATTCCAAAGGGAGCAACTACACCACTTCAAATACTTTGCTGCCTCAAAAGGATTGGAGGAATCCTCCTTTACAATGACATGCTCAGAATCCTATTGTCAATCCCAGTAATGGTGGCACCGGGAAGCAGAGCTTTTCACAGCTGAAATTTATTTAAAGGGTATTGACGCGCCTCCCTGTCTCCACGGCTCGCTCCTCTCTCAGTCAAAAACGATGCAGCATCCAAACTGGATTATAAAGATTTTATTACAGAGTTTGCAGCCACGATGTGTGCACATCTGGTTTGTTAGTGCTGTACAGTGAATGTGTGATCCATCCGTCCGTTCATTCATTCATCGTCTTCCGCTTATTCCGGTTACGGGTCGCAGTCGTGCTGGAGCCGAGCCCAGCTGACAAGGGGCGAACGGCGGGGTCCATCCTGGACGAGTCGCCAGCTCATTAAAGGGCCACATGAGGGACAGACAACCACTCACACTCGCACGCACACCTACGGGCAATTTAGAGTAGCCAATTAACCTCAGCATGCTTTTGGAGGTGGGAGGAAGCCGGAGTACCCGGAGGGAACCCACGCAGACACGGGGAGAGCATGCAAACACCACATAGAAAGACCCCAGGCCGGAAATCGAACCTGCAACCTCCTTGCTATGAGGCAACAGTGCTAACACCAACTGAAAGATAATACTGAAACATTAATATTTGTCAGCCCATTATTTCTCCATAGAAATGTATAAAAAAAAGAGATAATAATTAAGGGTGTATTGCCTGGATGATATATTTAGGATTTTTTTTAAACCTTTTAAAAGAACCAATGAGGTAAGATATTATTCTAATATACTTGTTCAAAAGGAAGTCCTCACATATCATTTTGTTTATTAATTGAACTGTAATTTGTGACACGCCGTCATACTTATGTGCCAAAAATAGAGTGACAGCACGGCAGAGTTGCCTTGAAAGCAATTTGTTTTACAATTGATTTATTGCCATTGAAAGACTATGATGGTGAAAGGTCATAGCTAAATGCTCAATGTTAAAAATGGCTGCAGATTATGCATGGCAGTAGAAATAGAGTAGCTTTGATTCATGTGTGTTGCACGTGAGCAGGGCCTCGCATGTCGAGTTTGCACAGGGTCTCGCGTGCCTTTTAAAATGGCCCTTGACTGCAGATGATCAATATTTCTGGGATTTTTGTAGCTGGAAAATACAGAAGGGCAACTTATCTGGTCCAAATTTAAATTAAATAGAAATGTCACAGAGCGTTAAAATTTTAATTTGTTTTTCAAACGTTATGTCTAAATGATTTTCCAAAAAGACTGACTTTTGGAGACTCAAAAACCCTTTTGGCCAGTCCTCCAAACCGCTGGTTCAGAGGAAAGCAGATGGGTGGGTCTCGTTTTTGTTAATTTCTTAAAAATGATTTCAGACTATGTTCGCACTGCTTAAATACTACTTTAAACACGGTGTCACTGTAAAAAAAAAAAAAAAAAAGTTAGCTTTCGGGCGAGATGCTGCTGAGGAGACAGGGCGTTGACAGATTACTGATTAATCATCACAACATCATCGAAAAACAATCAACATGCTGTCAAGTTGTCTGTGTCTTTGCTGAAAATCAGCGTTCAGGGGGATACATTTAGAGCTTACATCAAGTTATCGTCTTAGTCATCACACAGTTCTGGTCTGCTGCAGTGAGCCATCCTCCATCCAGCCTCCCGCGCCCTGTTATCACTCATAACTGTGTTTTAATGCAGATTCATTGGCACCTCTCCCCCCCACGTTTCTCAGTTTCTGTCATCAGACAACAGAGTGTTAAACTGTTTTTATTGCTGCCTTTCAACCCTTAAAGAACACGCTATAGGAAATCAGGCTCTCCTGCATGTACTGTATTTTATTGCCTATATTCTAACACTCAAGCATCAAGTGTCTTTTTGGCCGCTCGTAGCGATGAGCTTCATTCTTAATATTCGGCTCACCGTGTGCTCGTTTCGAGCAGCCGCTCAACAGCCGGAAATTTGTCTTACCAGGAGATGCAGACCAAAACAGGTGAAAGAAGATATTATATAACACTGGGTTTTCATTCATTAGTCGGGCAGAAAGAAAACAAGTTAAGTTTGAAGCTGCTCTGTGACTAAATTAAAAAAAAAAAAAATCATTGTGATTTGCCTTTTCAAGGTTTGAGTTAACCGAACACTTCATCTGGATGTATTTCAGTGAGTGGGCTTTTCTTTATGACCATTATGACTGAATCAAACTTTTCAATAGAAATAGCAAATGCACAGGTACAAGCAGAATGTTCAAGCTGGACACAGAACTGGTGTCTTGACTGCGGAAGAGTAGGCAGTGAAAGGTCAAAATCCCCATCAGATGCTCGATGTGTTCCTCCCCTCATCATTAACAGCCAAGAAATGTGGCAACAATATTAAAAAAAAAAGACTGTGGCTAAATGAAGACTGCTGCCGTGGTGACCACAACTATCCAAACACAGGCATTTGATTTACTTCAATCCACCCACACTTCTCAGCGGAACAGGTGCATGCACAACTGTGCCAAATGCTCAATGCTTGCATAGTGGAAGCCATTATGTCTGCTGCAGACTATAATAGCCGTGAAAAAATGAGCAAGCAGACAATTTTTGGATGGATGACAAAGACACAATTTTCTCAATGCCGGTTCAGGTTTCTCAAAAGACGTTGGAGACTCCCCTAAGTAGAAAATCTCGGTGCTGTGATGCATTGTCTTTGACCAAGGCTTTTTAACTTGTGGGTAGTCGATGAAAGTGAGGCCATCTTGACCCGAAAAGAAGCTATGTTCAAACTAAAATACCAGCAGTAGTAAGCAGGGACGCAGAGCTCTTAATAAATAATAAAATAGCTGGGACTCTGTGTGACCTGTGACTTATGGCTTATGCTCGTGCACAGAGCATATTGTCGGTCATAAACCACTGCTAAAGGCCTGACTCGTGCACTGCATGCATGCAAAAAATAAATAAATAAATGCCACTGCGGCGCTTTCACAAAAGCTTCCTCTGCAAACCTTCACTCAGCTTTCGGCTCATATTAAATCATTCCAAATGGAAAAACACACCAAAACAACTGCAGCAGTGGGCTTCCGTCGGTCTCAGCTGTGTGCATTCAAGGAGGTAAAAGCGCATCAGGACTAGGAGGCCAGATGGCAGCTCTCGGCTGTGCTCAAACTTGCGATGGACTGCAGCGTATTTTCAGTTATCCGCCTTTTATTTGTGTGTTATTAGTAAATTACAGGATTTACATGATGGCAGTCACACTGGGAAGGCCTCTGCCGACCTCTGGTCTGAGGGTCACTTGTGCCACTACGTTTTGTGATTGGTATCAAGGCAAAAAAAATACAAAGTGTGAATGTACTGGTGTTCTAAAGTCTATTACCTTACCAAAACAGAGCCAATGAAAGAGTGACAGCTAAAAGTAGCGGAAATATATTGTACTTACTAGAATATGCGGTCGTACCACACCGGACAGCAAAACTGTTCCGAATGGCCGCCCGTTATTGAGAGTTATGGTAATAAATCTCATTCACTGAGTCACAATATGCTACCTGAAAGGCATTTATGGTGTCACCTCGTGTGCTCACATGAACATCGAGATAAAAAGCAAAAAGGAACAAACTGTAAACCCCCAACCTCCACACACTTGACTTATCGACCTGATATCACTCGAAGCTTGTAGGTTTGTGGCTCTTCTGGTCAAACTGCGAGGCTGCAGGTTCCCCTGAAGTGTCACTTCTGGGCACTCAGGGAGGGTCAATACAGTTAAAACACGGCAATGAAGTGTGACCACACATCTGACCCGGTCTTTGGGATATTCCCAGGAATGCCTGCATGGAATTTTGGCACAGCGTCCCTTTGGGCTGGAGGATGAACTGATTCAAACATCAAAGGTCAAAGTCATTCCGATACTGAGCTTTATTTTATTTTATTTTTTTTGGTATGACTAATGTGCTGATTGTTACAGATTTTACAGACAGATGTCATTGGATTATTCACACTGAACACATTTAACACAATTCTTTCAAAGTCTTCCCTGCACATATCATCAGATAAATAATGGCACCTTAAAGGTCCAGGCTGCTTCCCTCGTCAGTTCAGACGTGCATGTATCTTGGAATAGACGCCCGGTGCGATGCTCAGGATGATCATATCCACGCTTGAAAAAAAAACTGATGCTAGGACATCATCATGGTTTATAGTTCTTTATCCAAAGAGGAATGAAATTTCTGTTTAAATTTAGTCATGCACAAAGAAAGCTGCGGGCAAGCAAGTAAGGAATTCATGTAGAAGAAGATTAATGCCTCCGTGAACATGTAATTGGTTTCTGTTTCTACTGGTGGGGCCTGATGATCATCATCAACAACTGAGTCTAGTTTCCAGTCATACTGACATAGCTGACATGAAATACAGCGGAATTAATATGAGCAAATTAACTGCTTGTATAATATATAATGTATTGAGCTGTTAATGGAAGCGCCAGAGGTATTATTAGATTTGAAGGGCATGCGGACCACTTTATCACTGACACCAATATATCAAGCTCAGCCAATAGTTAAAGATTTACAGCCTTGCAAATGAAGCAAGCTCACAATATGCCCCTCGCCTCCATCCTCAGAAAATAAATATCTCCAAGACACGCGATAAAAGCCTCAAGGCCACAAAATCAATAGATCATAGGCAGGTGGTGATAAAGTGTCTTGATCCAGCTCTTCCTGTCTTTGAAACAGCCAGAGGTCCTGCAGCGAGCAGCAGGATGGCTTCATGCTTTTTGAAGCCGAGACAGGGATATGCTCCACTGCACAAATTTAACAGGTATAAGAAAATGTTAGCTGCATGTCACCAGCGGTGTGTTGATATTTGTGAGAATGCGGATGACCATCGCAGGGTGCACGGGGGAGCCGTTCGCCCACCCGCTCTCACACTGGGTCAATTTGGAATGGTCCTGTGGGCAGTCAGAAGATCCAAACAGCTTTCCCAGTGACATGACATCACTGCTCGGATCAGCCGGGGCTCAAGACCAGTTTACTGGACGGCAAATCGATACCAGTAGAAGCGACGGACGGAAAAAAAGATCTCAATTTTATATGTTGTACAAAGGCTTCCGGTGGTTGCTGCAAATGTGTGATCTCCTCACCAACTAATCGCATGGCCTTTTACACCGAATGCATGCCTCGTTAAGCTTTTAATTCAAGCTTAATTTTGCTTTGAAACCCCACACTCCACTTGCAGCGAGAGCATCCCAGAGGGCTCAAGGATTCACCACTCTGCTTTAGCGAGGTCTGTTCACACGCTTTTTCACTCTTATAATCTTGTTACATTAAAGTTGACAGGCAATAAATCGCCTGTATTGATAAACGATGACAGAGTGAAACAGTGTTTATCAAGTGATGCAAGTGACGCTGCACTTGTGCTGTCATGTAAAATGCAAAATGTTATTGAAAAACATACAAATTTATCCCAAGGAACCAGGGCTAAAATGTGCAATGTCTATCGGAGGAACGTTTGAAAGTTGAAATCTCAACACTACAACTGTAGAGTATTTGTGCTTGCTGAGAAGCTGTGCTAAGTGCATGGAGCACGGCGCAGGATGTGGAACATGGCGCATTTCATGCAATCACAACGCTGCAGCGACAGTATCTGCTGCAGCTGGCAGCTTGCAGCTCTCACATGCTTTTTTTTTTTCATTTTTGTTTTGATTATTTTTACTTTAGGTTTTAGGCTTAAACTGCATTCACAACCTGATTTATTCATTAGAACATTTTTCCGTGTCATTTTTTTTGTTCTGCATGTTGCTGAAAACTTAACAGCGCAGCAAAAACTTTGAATCAAGCACCAGAATTGTAGAATTGTAATAGTTTGTTTGGGGGCAACAGTCTCACCCTCACCAAATACTGATGCTTGGTCAGTGATCCAAGACTGCGAACTATGACGCTTTGGTTTACAATGTTATAGTTTTAGAAGTACGTTGCCTTTCAAAATAAAAGATTTGTTTTCAAAATAAGTATATACATTTTATATACATACTGATAGTTAGTTAGATTCAGACACAAAATCATTAGGTTAGGGAACTTCCATTAACATCTGTGCATTAATTACAACTCATTGATGGAAAGGTGAAATATGTGCTTACAAACAGAAAAAAAAGTCTCATGTTAAGTTAAAAAAAACAAAAAAACAAACATGAGATTTGAACTTGAACCTCTTGATGCTAAATCTCGTGTTTGTTTGTCCCGTCGGTGATGATATGCGCTCACTCACCACCGCAGGCACACTTGGACAAACCGACGCGATCCAGCTCTGCCATCAATTCCGCCTCCACAAAGATAACAATTTCTAGCTGTGATGACACTGCCAAAGCGGCTTTACGATAAAACACGTTTATCATTGAGGTTGTAATTTGCGGTTGTGTCGAACTGGACTGCACCATGTGCAGAGCTGTTTGCAGTAGAAATATAAGGACTCAAGCGAAAACACCAGACCCCACGATTACGGCCTTTATTACAGTTTCAACAAAAACGGTTGTGAACACTGCTAAGACCCAAATCGCGGCCGAGCTGTGGCACTGTACCCGTGTCCCTAATAAAGTGGCCATGCAGTGCGTGTACACAACGCACCGTTTCAGAAACGGATGGGGGCATCACCGAATGGAATGTTGTGCTGCATCTGAACGGTAAACCGCACTTTAGACCAGAATCAGATCATTAAAAAAAACTGAGTCACTTGACAGAGATGCTAATAAAACTGAATAAATCTGTAACGTTGAAAAACAATGTCGCATCTGCTGCTTGAGCGTTAATTGACACCCCACAGGTGAGCGCGGGGACCAGGGCGAGCGGAGGCGCGGCACCTCTGGAGCGCAGAGACGCTCAGAGACGCTCAATGTTCCACCGCTGCAGGCGCTCCAACTCCAGCTGCCCGGGTGAAGGTCTCCTTCTTCCTCTTCTCACAATGTCTCCCTGCTGCCACAACCTCATGCGTTAAATACCGCAGACGGTCAGAGAAAGCAGCCTCTCCTGTATCAAATTATTTAAAAAAAAAACAATAATAATCTACGGCAATCGAGCATGGCAGCCTTTGGCTGGCACCTTCTTGAATACTTCGGCAACAGCGAGCCTGAATTTAATCTGCTGGGTTTAGCATCATAAGCAAAAGCAGAAAGGCGCCAAAAAAAAAAAAAAAACGCAATTAAAGAAACAATTCGGGATAGAAGCGCTGCGACGGCCCGCTGCGCGATGCGCTGATCCGCTTTGCCTCCAGGAGCTGGGTGATTATATGAAGAAGCCCTCTGCGAGCGTGTGTGTGTGTGTGTGTGTGTGTGTGTGTGTGTGTGTGTGTGTGTGAGCGTCTCCTCCGGACGCGGCTGCCCGCGGGTGGAGGTCCGCCGTCCCGCCACATGGAGGCGCAGCAGACCCGCATTCCTGCGTCCCACTTGCTCGCTTGACAGTGCAAAAAAAAAAAAAAAAAAAGTAGTGGAGCCGTTAGGGGAAGGGAGGGAAGGGTGGAGGAGGTGGTGGAGGTGGTGGTGGTGGGGGGATCCTTTCCCAACGCTTCTGCTGTGATCAGATGCTCCCTGCGCAGGCGGTGGAGGGAGGCGGGCAACCTGCGCGTCTGCGGTTGGATTCGGCGGCGGATGGAGCCCGGCGCGTAACTTCTCTCCACTCCTGCTGCAAGCTGCTGCTGCTGCTGCCGCTGCTGCTGCTGCTGCCGGGAGTTTTTTGCACGGATTTCTTTGCTGTGACGAAGCGGGGTCGGACTTTACCTCTGCCAACATGCACTCCGCAGCCCTGCTGCTGGTGCTGGCCGCCAGGATCTGCGCGGACAGCATGGAAGGACCAACAGGTAAAAAAACAAACAAAAACAAAAAAAAGATGCAAAAGCGTTGTGGGCGCGTTCCGATGCGCGGGGACGCACCTGCTCCCGATCCGCGCACAGACCGAGATTTCCGTTCTAAAGTTGATTGTCGGGGGCTTTTCTTCACTTGTGTGCCAAAGCTTTTTTAATGCCAACCTTCTTGTGGACTCGCAACTTCTAAAGTTGTCCGCGCGTGTTGGCTGAGGTGTTGGGAGCCGCGCCAGGCTGCCGCCGGAGCTCCAAACTTTCTCCTCTGTGCGCCGACAGAAATATTTGAGAGGACGCGAAGCAGGTGCTTAAAAGTAGAACCAGAACATTTGATGACAGTGGACGGTTTTTTTTTAATTATTTTTTTAGGGACTCTTTCTCTTAAGCCCCGCAAAGTGAGAGCGAGGCTTGGAAACGAGAGTGGCTTCATCTCCGTCTCCGCGTGCGCTCTCGGGTGCATGCGGCATCCTGACGGCTGTTGTCATGTTTGCGCTGCTCGGGCTTCAGTAGGTGGCAACAGCATTCTGTGCTTAATGTGTCACGTCAGGAAATGTCAGTCTCAACGATGAAGTCATCCATCAGTTTTTTGTTTTTTTTCCCACTGCTGATGTTTTGGACGTGGGACTGGATGTGAAGTCCCCCCCCCCCCCCCCCGCAGTGATGGAGCATCTTGTGCTGAGGAGTGTGTGTTTCCTGCTCTTACAAACACTAGAAATGACTCAGTAATGTCAGTGTCCCCAAACAAGAGCAGGATATTCTCTGTCTGAGGCCCTTTTACCTTCAGCTCCCAGGATGTGATTCAAAGTGGCTTTTAGAGAAGGACACTGCGATTTTACACCACAAACACTTGAACTCTCTCAGGGAAAGGCTCGGTGGATCTCAAGTCCTCCCCCACTTGTGGCAGGCTCAGCGTTTGAAGCGGTTGTCGAAGGTCTCTGAGGCCTCTGAATATCATGGGGGTTCTGGCCACAGCTGTGTGGAGTCTTGCATGTAAAAGTGGCCGTTGGTTAAAGTGAGGAATGCTCTGCGACGCGCGCGAGCGCCGCAGCCATGATATAAATACTCGGCTACATGGGTGTCAGTTACACTCGCTGCTCCGAGCCACTCCCTCGCTTGACCAGCTGGCAAACAGGCCGAGCTCACTGTGACAAGACAAACCAACCCCCCCCAACCCCCCCACCAAACCTGCTGCGCACCGAACGCTGGGAATTAATGCAGATGTCAACAGTGGATTATTCCCTCATGATGTCATAGGTCAGAGCAAAGCTGGCGTCAAGCTCTTGTGTCTGTTAAAAAAAGTGATCAGTCGGATGATTCATCAGGTCACACGAATCCATTTTGAGGTGATTTACATCACCTGGTAGAGAGCTGCACCCATAAAAACATTAGGAAAAAAGGCTGCACTCTAGGCTGACATTTTATTTTTTTTTATATTTTGATTTCGGCTGACAAATCCCCCCCCCCCACTCCCCTGTACTTAAAAGCTTTGATCAGCTGTGTTAATTTATTAGTTGATACACCTCATAATGTAAAATAAGTCCACTTCAGACAATAATGTTGGTGCCAAAAAATGTTCAAGTGACAATATTAAGTTTTCACTTTAACTCACAATGATTACGAGGTAAATGGTGAGAAGTAACTGATGACTGCACAATATGACGGCTGCAGAATGATGACACCTATAGGGTTATTCCCTCCAAGCTTCACTTGTACTACGCACTTCCGTCTGCTATCAGCCAGGTGGCAGGAAAGCTCAATTTACCACATGTTCCTGAATGCAACGCTGACGCGACTGATAGCTACTGCTGACAGACGCAGAAAACCAACCGTTAGCAACTTTGAAACCGGCCAAACACCCTAAACCTCATCATGAAAGGATAATGTAAACATCTTGTTTAGGGTCACTTTAAGGTCAGCGGTTCTATGTCTCGTGTGATTGATTTGGTGAGTTTTTATAAAAACAATAAAAAAATTACATTTTCATTATATATATATCAGCCATTAGCCACCCTGGTCTCTAAATATCAGCGCCAGCCACTTAACAACTCACATCGATCGGCCACTGTTGCTGAACCTCTGTGCTTTTGGCAGAGAACATCAAAAAGTCTAATGACAGGTGGCATCTAATGTTTGATCAGACTCATTATCTTGTTTACTTCCTTCGCTCAGACATTTTCCTGGAATCCAATTTTTTTTCCTGTCAGGATATCTAACGATGACCAAGCTGCTTTTGTTTTGACGTTTTACATTTCATGGGATGTTTAATGCATTTTGGCAAGTGTCAAATCAGTCGAATTAGCGTTCCATATCTTTACCAGTGTGATGTTTTTGTTCTGATAAGGTTCCATACACTTTAGTTGAGGCTTCTAAAGATGTTTAGAGTTCAAGAATTCCAGAATGCAAGAACTCTAACTTGATATAGCAATAAATAGAGACAAGATTTCTCGATTTAGAACGAGAAAGTATAGAAAACGGTAGAGGGGAGTTAGAGACCTTGCATCATCAGTTCATTTGTCTAATTTCTAGTCAAAGGAACCTTGGTAGGATGGAATCACATCTCAGTGAGAAACAGGGACTCGTTCTCCAACAGCTGCATGTCGTTTGAGGTCATTTTAACCAGAAGGATCACACTTGTTCCACTGCCAGATTATTACACTTAATTTTCGCTTGTTCCAAGTAGAAACGGCTTCTGACATGTCACAATAAGTGAAAATTGACTCAAGATTTCTTGAACTGAGATGCAATTGTGTAAAAAGCAAGTCTCTTTATCTCAGTGAAATGCTACCTGGCAGGCAAGTGATTGTGTCTTAAATTAAATCAGACAAAAAAAAAAAAAACCCAAAAACTATATCATGTCATTTTGACAGCTTCTCCTCACGTGAAGAGAACAGAGGTAACAGGTGTTTAACAAAATGAAGTATTGGTGTTTTGGAGTTGTCATTCTAAAATAATAAAATATGACACCGTTGCATCATGTGACGATTGTTCAGTTCCAGCCTCTCGCTGTTTCATGATCCGTGCAGAGTCTCTGGTCTCTGTCAGACGAGCATGGCAGCATTAATGACAGCTGTAATTCAATTCACAATGTGGAATCATGTGACAGGAATATATGGATGCCAGACGTTTTTATTCTTCTATTTAACACTGCACTGTTGGTGGGTTGCTTCCAGAAGACGGAAAGTTTGATCACCCTAAATGACTAATCGACAGTCTATTTTAGTCAGGGCTGCCAAAAAGACAAAGGAAACACCTGAGTGCCGTCGCTCACAGCTCCTCTGGACACATTTAAGGAGTTGAGACAAGATGGTGTGTGATGGTGGTGACGGAGCGGCGGGTGGGTAGGTGGTGGTGGTGGTGTGTGGGTGCATCAGATAACATAATTTGTTATAATTAAACTAATTATAACAAGCTTGTGCACAAGCTTATGCACAAGCATATATACATACACACACACACACACACACATGCCATCCATCATATATATATATATATATATATATATATATATATATATGATGGATGGCAGTTTGGCCAAACGAAAGCACTGTCGTTGAGGAGGCGGGGTTTACTGCAGCCAGCCTCCAGGAAGCAATAAAGGTCTTTTGGCTGCACTTTTTGAGGCGCTGTCATGTTGCCGAGTTTATATAAAGTATATGTCTGCTTTACACACTCATTCCTAGACAAGTGTGTGGCTGCAGGTGGAGGTCTTCTTATATCTGCCGCAGTTGCATCGAGAGGTGAATCACGCATGCGGCTCAAGCGCGCCGGGCCCCGAGACAGAATGACAGCCCCGACCGGTGAGCAGCGCTGACGCGCAGAGGTCAGACGGAGGTCAGTGTGAAAAGACCCCGCCGAAGCCCCGGCGTGTGGCTGTAGCGGGGCTGCTCGGCGTGCAGCGGCTCAGTGTTAAAATAGCTGATCACACGCAGCTCTCCCGGGACACATGTGGAGGCTGTAAATGGAGAAACTCACACTGAAGGCAATGATGAAATTTGGTTGTTCTGGAGGAAATAACAAGGTTCTTTCATAGAACAATGTTGAATGACATAATGGCTGTACATTGTTCAAGAAAATGAGTACACTGTAATTGTGGCTCATTATAATGAGATGGAACAAAGGTTGTTTCAACACCCAGAAAGTCACAGAAATCTATCAGTATAACACATTTCACAAAGTGTAGTAGAAGGGGGGGAAAAAGCCTTTCAAAGCTGTGGGAGTGAATCACAGCAGCCAAACGTCATGTTTTACTGATGGCACAACACCATTAAGCCCGAAATGGACGAAATTACAAGTTTAGAATGAGCTGACGATGAGGAGTATTACATTTTGTGCCATAAATTGCCCTTTGAGCCCGTTTCTTCGGTCTAAACGAGCGGGTTAAATGAATGGACAGGTTCCCTTGGCCAACCTGACTGCCTGCTCTGTGAGCGGGAGGCAGCACATCTGAGATGGACGTCATTTAGGCCTTTTTGTCCTCATGTGTCACCACTTTACAAAATTGTAAATTGCCTCCGCTGGAACGATTTATTGGCAGCGTGGTGAAAGCAAACTTTTGTAAATGTGGTTGATGGAGTTAAATCATTACAATTGAGGACTTCATGGCTCGTTCTGAGGCCCACAGATAGCTTTGATTTTTCAGAGGGAGACCATGAGTTCTCCCTCTCAGGTCTCCTCATCTAAAAACCTCACAAAATAGATTATTTCAGTAAGCTCTCATAAAAATGTTAATGCTAGAGTCAATTTGCGCTGTTTTCTGGTCAATTTTTTTGATTCTGTCATTACAACCGCTAACGTCACGACCCGTCACTTGAGGCGATCAAGAGTCAAATTGAGCCTTTAGGCCAATCTGAATGTAGACTTTCCCCTCTGCTGGAATCCATTGAAACAGCAGTATGGACACATGGTAGTCATTCATGATGCTGCCTTTAATTGGTTTTGGGGGGTGATTTTTGTATGCTGGGGCCTAATAGGCTTTATGGGGCCGTATTTTGCCCATTTGTGTAATAAAGCCACAGAGTCCTCAATGGGTGGATGTTGAGGTGGATGGATCAGCTCCTAGTTTCTTCGAAGCAGTGTTTGTTGTGCTCACCAAGGTCTCGTCAGCTTAACCAGGCAGTTATTTAAACTGAGCCATGGTCTTGACTTCATCCTTAGGTTGTTTTTGTGCAGATTCCGATGCGTACGCCATAGATTTGGGCGACATCCAGCACTGGTGGGGTCATCCACTTCAACAGTTGTCAAAAGTAAAATAATTGCACATGAGTTTACGAATTAGGCATCAGTAAGCAGACGATCCGAGGGGTCAGATGTAAAAGATGAAATTCTATGGGTGCTGTATTTGTTTAGACAAATGACAGATGATGAAATGTAGGGAGAGCGTGATTTGGCGTATTGGGTCCTGGTGGTGTCGTGTCATTGAGAGTGGTGGTTGTGCATTTTGCTCCATGCGATTTTACCTTCATCCATCCCATTCGACCACGAAACAAAGAAGAAATTTAAGGTTCAGAAGGTAGATGAGTAAAAAACAAGATCAAATGGTAAAATACTCATGAAAATACTGAAATAGATAAACAGGAAAGATAATGTGAATCAATTATGACTCAAATGTTAAAGCAGTACTTATGAGAGAAGAATCCTGACGAAACTGAACACAATAAAAAGACATATCAAGAAGTAAGACGGGCTAAAAGAGAGAAACAAATGAAGCCATTATCCATTGGCCATAAACCATTATCACCTCACACAATATGCTGATGACGAGTGCCTGTCACCTCCCCATGTTGTAAACGGAGCTGCCAGCGCTGCCAGACCGCCGTGGCGTGGACCCATGAGGCGCCTTTGAGGGGAACCGAGCCCGCCGTTGCCTCTGCAGGTGTGAGAAACGACAACAAATCATTACTGAGCAGATGGAGGAGTGCCAGCGGGCGGCACGCTGTCCGTCACGCTGATCACGGAACACGTTTAGACAATAAATTTAATTGATGTTCTTACATGGCGGCGATGTTGGTATTGAGCCCGAGTTGTGTGTGCCGCTGCTCAGCCTTCCCTCGCCGACTCTTTTCACTGCTGACAGGCTGCACAAGACCAGCAAAGGGGGATAAATGCGCGCGGATCTGATTCCACTTGCAGACGCGTTGCTCGTTGTACGACAATGCGCGAGGAACAAAAGCGGCGGGCGCACAGGATCATTTTTGCCAAATTTCAGAGGTGCTCTGGGTGTCTGAGAATGCGCCGTCTGACACAGACCGTGCCTCAAATGATCCGGCGAGCGCCGGGCAACAGAGGGACGCCTTGAAAGCTGTTGCTCAGTCAGACCACAAGAGTGGAATGATTTCAGTGGAAGACGAACAAAGAGGAAGAAGAAGCGGCCTCATTTTATCTCAGGAAAACGCCTCTTCATTCTCAATCAGCCTCATCAAAAAAAAAAAAAAAAAAAAAAAAGTCCTCCAGCCTGCTACCAACACTTCTCAACACAAATCTGAAGGAACAAGCCTTTGACAAATGCACCTCAAACCACTTTAACACTGTTAAACAACAGATGGCGGTGAAGTGACTTGAATTCCTTGCTTCCATTATTATGCTGCTTTGCCAACGTTTATTGACTATTCAGCTGCGAACACTGAATCCGTCTCTCATTCAGAAATGAAAAAGAGCAGGTTCTAGTAAGCTCATACAAGTACATAATGCTCTTGTGCTTAAAATGATTGAGACGACAAGTATTTTGCCTTCGCATGGAACCCTGGAAGGGATTCAAAATTGGGTCAGGCTCAAAAATTTGATTTTGGTGGTCAGAGTCACAGGTCAGGGTCACTGTGACGTCATATGTTCCAGTCTTGTTATTGGATATCCTCACTAATGCCTGGATTTAATCTTTATTGATTTGAAGAAATTGGTAACGCTTTAGAAAGTCAAGGTCACTGTGGCTGCTTGTTTTTTTTTGGGCATAATTAGTCCTGATTATTACAAACTTTTACACAGATGTCTATTTAAATAAAATAATAAATTGATGACTTATTACTTGTATTATTATAGATTAAAACTTACACAAGATCTTCACTTCATACAGTATACTAGAGACAGAAATGGACGTTAACTGCACAATAACAGCAAAGGGACAATTAAGAGATAGAACTGCTGTGAGGTGGTACCAAAAGTGCAGAACTTCTGAAAATCTAAAATATATGAAATTTATGAAAATACCAACATTCAAGTGTTGCTTTAAAAAAAAAGTCTGAATGCTGACTAAAACATCTTTTTTTGTGGCTGTGTTTGTCACAGTTTGTGAAATCTGTGAAATTTCCAGGACCTTCGGTGGTATCATTACAAACCCTGTTGGACAAACACATTCGCAGTACATAGAAGAATGAGGGTAAATGAATGCGCTTAAAAAATTAATTACAGCACATTATCAAAATCAAAGTCCCGGAACACAACATTTATGATTGATGAAATAATGGAGTGCGGGAAGGTTCAAGGCAGGGTCCTTCTTTTCAAGGATGATTTCTGGTTTGTGGATTGGCATGTGAGATTGATGATGCAGAATCCTGTGTGGACCGTGTGCTTGTATTAAGAACGACTTAGACACAGAAATGAGATCTGCGGGAGCGTGACTGCTCTGCAATGATGGCTGCCCGTCTGTTCAGTCCAAGGCTGCTCAGGCAGCTGCTGCCATTTCCTCTCAGATTTGTCACCAGCGCTGACAGCCAGCAATGAATAATCTTTATGAATATTACTGTAGCGCTTGCTCTGCCTGGCCAACGGAGTGTTTACACTGCGGTTGAACCAATCATCCAAGGTGTTTCCCAACCCACGAAGCCCGTGGTCGTACCTGTCACCGCTGATGACAGGCGGCTGGGACGCCCGCAGTCGCCTCAGTTAGCGCAGCAGCGGGAACGCAGCCTGGCAGCGGCTCCGGCAGACGGGGGTCAAAGTTCAGCCACAGGATGATTTTGTGGTGGCGCTGTCAGCGAGTGTCACTTCACATCGAGATTACATCTGTGGCGAAAATGCAGGAACGGCATTCCTCCTGCTTCCCTTCGCCTCCGCGGCTTCTGGGGCAAGAATAAGTGCATGATGGCAAAAGCCATTTCTTGCAGCTCTGCTTCTTGCTCCTCGGCTCTTTATCTCCCAGACTTTTCCATCTGGGACCCACATGTTTAGTCCCCTGTGTCATTAATGTAGAAGACCTCGGTGCAAGTTAGATTAACTGCCAAACTACAAATGCACTTTTTCAGTGATATGGAGCAGGACCCAGGATGCTTAGGTCCCAGGGTAACTGTAGATATTACTCTTATCAAAGTAGGCGTTCAAAGTTATCAAACCTGTGGGCCTCCCAGTGTCCCCGTGGCGCACAAGAGATATTAAAAGTTGAAGAACTTGTAAGAAAAAAGTCAAATTATTTACTTAATAATTTGACATGCCCCTCAGTGGAGTTAAGAGGGGCACTGAGGCAGTGCTGATGTCAAGGTTAGCAGTGCCCCCCCCCCCTTGTGCACAGCGGGGGAGGTTCTGCAGCACAAGCAGCAACACGTGTGTCCACCATCACTGCGGGACGTCTTCATCAACCGCTTCCCACACTTTCTCTTTTCTGTAAATAGATTTGAATCTACACCAGTTTTTGTGCAATGCTGTTTTTCCACAGCTCTTTTTCTTTGTGATGGTACACATGAAGCATCAGCGCTCCAGAGTGTAGGTTTGGGATGTGAGGCCAACTGATGAGTAACACTCTCCTTACCATCTCCAACAGCTCTAGAGGTGCTTTTGAGCACGGAACCCGCGCCCACACTGGTTGGTTATAGTTCTTAGCATGCCATATTGCATGACACGATCAGAAGGCAAAAGGACTTACTCAGGCAACTCCACCTCCAAAGTAAAACAGGCTAACCTCCCCGCGGGGGAAGATAGTGGAATCATTTTTCTGAGAGGCATCATGATGTAACAGATGCGTTTGTCACTAAAAATGTGATATAGCCAGTGTGATAAGTGGGTGGGGCCATCAACGTTGTCAGTTGTGGAAAGGTAAATCAGGACCCCTGTCAGGTGTGCGTTGGTCTGATCGGATCTCACTTCCCTGCCCTCTATGCCAACAAAACCAACACGATTTCCCAAATCAGATGTATTGTTGTTTTTACTGGCAGGCAAAGGAGACTGTGATTGGTCGCTATAATCGATGACTTTCAATGCTGGAAATGTGTTGACATCAGTATTATGCATCATCGGCGCTCCATGTCTACTACACAGCCAAGACCAACCTAATCCCAATAAGTCTTTTTGTAATTTGCTGCTGACTCCACTGTTACGCTTGTGTTTAAAGATGAGGTCTAATTTGTTTGGCTCTATCTGACGGCCAGATGCCCCTTTTCACCATGTTTGCCTCTGTGTGGGCAGAGCGAATGGGCGTACGCTGTAACCATTGTTTGCGTCACCCGCCAACCTTCCATAATAACAACAATGACTACAGCGTTCTCAGGGCTGAAAAGGCCGAAAGGGTTTTAGCATTAAAGGGTTTGATGGAAACTTGAATCACTTTCAGAATTGCTCTACAGACTTAAAAAAAATGGTTTGTCTATTTTTTTTTTAAATAATTTTTACCATTTATTGGAGGAAGATTGATAATTTAATTGATTAGACATAGTGGTAAAATAGTCATCAGATTAATCAACAGCTCAGCAGTCATTATCGGCAGCCCTACAGGACCATGGAAAAGAGAAAGCTGTTCTTGAACCAGGTCTACAAAACCTGCAAAACCAGAACTCCTTCCCAAATACAAACTGTATCAATTTCTTTCAGGCAAATCAAACCATTGAAGATGTTTGATTAACTTGTGAAATATCTCTTTGGGATTTGCGAAAATTCCAGGCATCGTCTGCTTCTGCTAAAATTCAGTAACCTCCACCATATGCAGTGTGAGAAACTGCATCTCAACGTGTCCTCAGTGCCTCTTAGTTGCATCCACACCTGCGCTTAAACTGATCAGATCACCAAGGCATATATTAATGCCTTAATTGTAGGACACAGCTGCACTGCTGCAAAGGTGTGGGACGAGGTGGTGTTCTATGATCCAGAAGCACTTGGTGCTAAAGCTCCCACTTTGGAAGGATGCATGACGGAAGCTTACTTGTCCGGAATGGTGAAATGAATTAACACCTCTTGCCTCTTAAACCATTTCTCTTTCCACCTCCTTTTAAATATTTCGTGACATACAGATTTTTGTTGACTCGAACTTTTACTTTCTTTATGGATGCTTACTGACTTTTAGTTGGAGGTTTCACCTTGGCAGTGATTCCAACAAGGGGTTGTTTTGCCCGTCATATATGGTACATTGGCAAATAGGCCAGCATCTTCTATGTTTGCCTTCCAAACGTTACCCACATCAGTGGGGTTGCAGCCCCTGTGGCCTCTGATCTCGGAGAGATCGATGTAAAGGATTACATTCATGAGCCAGGAGATCACGGCCTGCAAGAGCTATGAGAGCTGTGGCATCTTTGCATGAAACGTTGTCAAGGATGCTCGGCTGCCGGTGCCAGAAGCAGGATGATTTTATAAGCAAGCCGTTACAAGAGACCTTTGAATCTTTGATGCACTAAGCAACACCCTTGAGTGCAGGTGCAGCATCTCAGGTAGAGGCGGAGGAAGGAAATCAGAGTGAATGAAGGAAGTGGGAGAAGAGCAGTGTGTGAACAACTAGTGTTTTTTTTTTTTTTATCCATTACTTTGGTGGAAGCTGTTGGGGAAACAGCATGGAAATCAGCTGGTGGTGGGTTTTCTGTCTTTTCCTCACCTCTTTCATCTCCCGTCTGCTGTGTGATCTCGCAGGTTGCCTGAGGCGAAAGTGTGTCAGCGAAGGCATTTCCAGCTCCGCCGCTGAACATGTGTGTTGCCGCGGCCGACACCCCTAATCTCAGCATCAATAGAGTGTGAGCAGATGGCACTGAGGCTGGGGTCAGGAGCCCATAAACAATAATAATAGGACATGAGGGGATGATGAGGCTGGTCCAGACACTTGGCGGATGATGCATGGGTGACCCGAGCAGACATTGAAAACAGATCTACTTTGTTCACCCTTGCATGAGCCAGCACTTGACATATGTTGTTTGTGAGGGGGTTTGAACACACTCTCCTGTATTGTGACCTAGAAAAGTGATGAGAGCAGCAGAAACCTTCCTGTCCAAAGGCTGCACTTTTTTTTTTTTTTGTCTGTGTTTTATGTAAGAGCTCCTTGGTGGTGTTAATGTATAATGGAACTAAAGAAAACTCTCAGGAAGAGCTGGATTCTGTGGAGATGAGTTACTTAATGAGTGAATATATTATACATATCCTAATTACAGCTTTAAAATTATAGTTTAAAGCACACTTCTTAATCTTTGGATTTTTCGGTTGAGATACTGCCAAGAGTATTTCCACAAATTTACTAAATTTTTTTTCCCCGAAAGCAAAGTCGGTACGTTAGACAACCCTCTGAACCAGCGTTCGCATGCAATAAAGCTCACTTTAACTTAATTTGAAGCCTTGTTATGGTGCTTTATCGAAGGTGTTAAAAAATGCTATGGACAATGCTGACAAGCCGAGGAAAAATATCTGCAAAGTCAATTTATGAAACAAAGCCAGGCATAGGACTGTGCAAGGGCTCTCCACTGGGTGCAGCTTAATCGCAGTATTTGATCAAAGGTGCTTTAACAATGAAGAAGGAAAAAAAAATGAACTGGAAAAAAGTACAAGTCAAACAAAAATAAACATAAAATTCTGCAACAGTTTGAAGGCAGTGAATAAAATGCATTTTCAGATGAAATTCACTGTAAAAATATGGATGAGAGAATTGTACAGGTTCGGTTCAACTTATAAGAAACATGGGTATTTATTATTCCTACATCCGGGGATGTAAAGGTGGGATGATGTCAGGATAACTGGAAAAGACGTATTGTGCCAAATGTAATGTGGTTATGA
The DNA here is from genome assembly GCA_901007715.1 of Dactylopterus volitans. Lineage (NCBI taxonomy): Eukaryota > Metazoa > Chordata > Actinopteri > Syngnathiformes > Dactylopteridae > Dactylopterus > Dactylopterus volitans. The sequence goes on from CAAKHG010000326.1 coordinate 27,421, forward strand.
ATGTAGAGTAGATACCGATCGAAGTGTCAAAACATAGAAACACAGCAGTAAATGTGCCTCAGCATGAAAGCCAGATGATAAAGTCAGCTGTCAGAGGCTCATTTATCACTGCACATTTCAACCACATTTATGTTCTGCACCTCCAAGTTGACGCTCAATAATCACTGACCTACAGCTAGGGTGATGCTGCTCGGTAAGGACCCTTCTATCTAGAGACATCTAAACTCAAGAAATCCAATCCAGCGCTACTAATCTGACTCTCAGAACTATCAATTGATGAAAAATTATACACACGACTATGTAAAATTGAGCAGGTGCAGGGAGTGAAGGACAGCGCCTCCCCCCGACCTAAATGAGGCTGAATTGGCCTTCCTCTTCCCCCTCGCCTTCCTCTAGCCCCTCCTCTTCCTCCTCCTCCTCGTC
>CAAKHG010000329.1:0-12678 GCA_901007715.1 Dactylopterus volitans
AAAAGATAAATAAAAATCAATCATAACACATGAACCCCCGGGTTTAATCTGATGTCACATGCCACACACACACACACACACACACACATAGGGCCTGTCCTTATATATATATAAATATATATCCTGGCATATACCCTATGTACAAGAGCAGGGTGTAAGTTGCTAGCTGGGTCAGCGTACATGGGGAGCCACGACCCAGAGGCTGGGTTAGTGCACAGGAATATCTGTACCCAGAATGGAATAGAAGCACCCAAACCCAAATGGGCCATACCCCAGAAGGTGGCTGAGAACAACAGAGCTGAGATTCTGTGGGCCTTCAGCTTCCAGACTGACAAACAGCTCTTGGCTGACTCCAACATCGGAAAGAAGGAACACGAACAAGCTTGAGAAGTAAGAGAGCCCTTCAACGATGACTAGCTATTTATTCTGTTAGTTTTGGTCATAGATACTAATTTGAATAGCAATCCAACGCCAAATCAATAGTTTTGGCGCATTTTATGAAACTGTTATAGTTCATCTCATTTATTAATTCAAGTTATCGTTTAATGTCTCTTTTTATTTTATCTCAAACAAACAAATCAATAACGTCACAGCTACAGCTGGTTGATCAGCTACAGTTAAATGGAGTTGCACTTATCTTTAGTCATTTCAGTTAGCATCAATCACCCACACAGATGTTTTCATCTATATCGCCTAATTAAAGCTCTTCTAAACTGCGTGGGTGAGTGATTATTGAGTAAAGACAGGTGATATTATGCATTTCCAAATGCAGCTCAAGCAAATTTTTCCAAAAATCGGCACCATATGGCCGCACATGGGACACTTTAACTGTTGTAGAAACGAAAATATTACAGTCACGGAACAAATAAATGACATCAATTGATCCACCGTCTGAAAGATGCTCTTATCTAAGGTGTTTTTACCAGAAAACCGCCCACACACGTGAAGGCAGTCAGCGTGCAGAGGCACAGACAGGAAGCTAAACTAAAAACACAACGGGGGGAGGGAAATAGACTTCAAAAAAATTAAAACCGAGAATGCAACAGGAAATGATGTCCAAAACAAAACACATTTCAGGGCAGCATCACGACAATTCATGCCCGCGGATGCATTAAGCTGGATGACAGTCATAGCTATCTGTTATTGTCACTGTCCTCAATTCTCACAGCAGCTAAGACAACCTGTCATGGCGCCTAAACTATGACAAATGTGTCAGATAAATGATGAACGGTGATGACAAATCGCAGTTTAAGCCATCAAAGGCGGTTTGAATGGAGGCCCTCTTCATGAGGATCATACTTTTTTTGACGAATGCAGTGGTGACTGCTCCTTAAGCCGTCCCTCCCAGAGAGATTCCACGGTTCAAAGGCCAGGCCCTTCTCACACTGCGGCGCGTCTGACATTGTGCGAATGTGTGGATCTCATCACTGAGGAATATTTCCCACTCACAGTGTCGAGTCCTGCCCAATTCTGTCACGCCCAATTATTCTCAATGAGCTCTGATGAGCAAGGCGTGAATGAATCCCCTCTGTCAGTTCCTTTATTGATGTCCGGAGATAGAGGAAGACATATCTATTTTTCATCAGTCCATGTAAAATGCAAGATTGCTAATAGACCATTTGTCTCTGTTAGGAAAGGGGAATTTTACGGCTCTGTAAATATAGAGCATCTGCAGGGCTGTCAGGATGCAGGAGGGTAAACTAAAACTGTACAACCTTGTTTCAAAGACCTTGACTCCGTGTCTGCAAAAGCACCTTCTACTTCGCCTGTGCTTTCATTCGGTATTATGAAACATCTACATTTAGATATTTTGAGGAGACAGATTAACGCGACTCTTTACCCTCACATAAGATTCAGGAAAAGACACTGCCCTCCCGGGGAAATGCAATCAGATGTGCAAGTGGACAAAAGGACCTATTGACCTTTAGAAACAAACCTAGCTGAGCAACATCGCCCTCTGCTGACACACTACGGGCGTGTTTAATTCGTTTGTGTGGGCGTTGAAGTGGTCGGCCCTGCTGTGTTGAGGCAGTTTGATTATAATAGAGTTATTAATGAAAGTGGTGGAATGAAGCTCTTTGCTCTGTCGCGACAACGATCCAGCGTGATGAAAGTGCATCAGGGTGCAATGTTGTAGCGTCTCTGGAAGGACTGAGGAGCAGCAGTGACTCAGTTCATATCAGTTTAATGAATATGGCTCCAAATCTTTTCATATACGGCAGGTCTAGACCACAGTCTTTTTAGCTTTTAGCTTATAAGCCAACAATCCCACAATAGCAATCACTCAGTGAAAGTGGCAAGGGAAAACTCCCTTTGATAGAGGAAACCTCCAGCACAACCAGAATAAAGGAATGCAGAAACAGAGGACGGAGAGAAGACATGCACAGATTTAGATATGTATGATGATAATTAAGAAGAAGAACAGTGGTGGCTTCTGAGCAGGATCGTGGAGGCCACGTTCCTCACAGAGAGCGACTAGAGGAGAGAAAGCAATGAAATACAGTATGAGAGCGCATAAGATTCACTCTCGCTGCAACATGGCGCATCGCAACATATCCCAGCATCCTCTGAGGCTGAGTGTGTCTGGTTTGATGGAGGAGCTCTGCACTTGACAGCGCTGTTGTCTGGAGGGCGAGATGATTGATCTCCGAGAGATCTACATTTTTCAAGCCTCCCCGTTGGTAGAGCGAATCACCAGCAGAACATCGTTACCACAGCAAGCCATGCAGAGAGGTTGATGATGATGTCTGGACACAAGAATCCCATCTCAACACTTGCAAATAACAGTGTGTTCCAAAGATCTGCTTTAACACACATATTTACCCGCAGTTCGAGTAAATCACCCAGGTAAGAGCATGGGAAGTCACAGGTTGAGTAAAGAAAATAGCAGGGAAAATAGAGTTTTATTCACTGTAAAAGGTGAAAACTAAGATATTAAAACCAGGAACAAGTGATTCAGTTGTTAAAGTTAGGGCCCAAAAAGGAACTGAGCTCAACGAAATAAACAAATCAACGTAATTCTGAACAGAAACTAACGCACACCTGACGCACTGTTACACCATCTGGGAATGGTCTTTAAAACTATTTTAGAGGAGGGCAGGCGCTTCCATAGAAGACGTGATTGGATGAACCATCTGTCTGTCAGCATCTATAGCAGATTAACTTTAAACAGCCAGGCGGCGAGCGAACGCTTCCCTCTGAAGGAGCTGCCAGCGATGTTTTTAAAAAAAAAGTCTTAACAGTGCCCATAGTTAAACTTTCCAGGATGCTGATTGGTCTAACCCCTGGTGGTCCAGGCACAAGTGTTTTGGAACTACGAGATGTAACCTATTATGTATTCACACTAAAATACAAAGGCTGGAAAAATAGTCAACCAACAAAAATGAATTGTTTCTGAATATGCCAAGATCTACAGTATCGAACAAAGTGTACTGAAATATAATCTGCCAAATGCACGAGTAATTTTAATCAATATAACAAGTGTGCACCGGTGAATGAAGATCAAAATTGTTCGTTCCAATTTGCCTCCATATTGCCAACAGCTGTTCCCAGGTACTACTTAGTGTGGGTGGATCATGGCTGACGCGTGGCTGGAGCATCTGGAGCGTTGCTTCATCGCGGCTGATGCATGGCTGGAATGTGGCCGAATGATGGCTGGGGTGTGGCTAGAGCCTGGCCTTAAGCACCACTCAGCCACGGCTGAATCACGGCTGGATTGTGGCTGAAATGTGGCAGAATCATGGCTGAGGGGTGGCCAGAGCATGGCTGAAGCACCCCTGGACCACGGCTGAATCATGGCTGGAGTGTGCCGAGAGCATCGCTGGAGCGTGGCCGAATCATGGCTGGGGCCTGCCTAGAATGTGGGTGGAGCATCGCCGGCGCGCGGCTGAATCATGGCTGAAGCGTCTGTCGGCCTTCTCCAAATGAACGCATGCTGAAGCATATTCGAGATGTGAATATTCAAAATGATGTTAAAATGCTGGCAAATGCCGAGGGTGGGTCGGGTGTGGCGTAAGGTAAGTCGCTTCTGATTTTGAGGGGCAACCGTCGCGCTGATCATTCAAATCAATGCAGGGGTAACTGCGCACTGCATTTTTGCATAACATGATTAAACAGTGGATCCCTGTCGGCGGGCAGAGAGGTCAAATCCCTCCCTCTCTCAGGCGGCTTTCCATGTATGAAGTACAGAATAAATGCTGAATTCGCCTCAGGAGTTTCTTCACGGACGCTGTAATTACAAACCCCTGATGTCCTTTCATCGGCTGTAGAGCAGCTGGCTGTCAGTGGACGAGAGCTCGGGCTGCTACTGGGTGATTTGGCCGAGGGGGAGGGAGGGCGGGTTGGTACTCTGTACCATTTCAGGCTAATTGAAAGAGAAATGGCAGGGTGATAACATGTCCTCGCCCTGTAGCCAAAGGCCCTGCTGAGCTGATAGGCTACTGAAATCTTGCATGAATAAAAGGGACTGGAGGTGTGTGCGCATGTGTGTGTGTGTGGTGGCTCGTTGACTCTTGGGCAGTGGGGAAGCGACGACAAGTGGGGGTCTTCTCCAGTGCAACACAGATTAGACGGCTCTCTGCTGGCAATTTGTTTCTCACCTCATTGTTTTCTGCCCGCCCTGAATCATCTGTGCTCCTCTGCTGTATGTATGATCTCTATGTGGGTGTTTCTCTTCCCTTCTTTCCTGCAGGCTATTTATCATAACTGATAGTCTCTTGAGGATGGAAAGAAGATCGGCGCGTCCTTGGTGGATTCTCCTCGCAGCCGACGCCGTAGCTCTATTTTCTTTGTTTTTCTCTTCTGTCAGACTGCTCTCCCTGTGGATCCCAGTGAAATTAGGCCACTGCAGAAAGTGTCTGGAACACAGTTAAACTAGCATATGAGGAGTACATGCTTTTGTTTGAAATCACCTCTGATACCATGGCAGCGCCTCCCTGAATGCATGTGGTAGCTGTGTAATTATTCATATCACTATTTTGATATTAGATTCCAGCGCTGTGATTTTTTGGTGAGGATATCCATGTCGAGCAGACTCGGAAGGAAATCTGCCGCATTGATGGTTCACTCAACAGAACTGAGTAGTTATGACTGTAACTTCTGGTCCCCGAAGGAGAGGAGCAAGGTGCAACACATATATCATGGGATGTCACACCCTCACGAGGCCTGACTGAAGACCCCCTATTGTGAGGCCCCGCCCTCAAATATAAACATCCGTCACCACTGTCATCTCTCAGTTCAATAACTACGAGCTCAGCAGCACAGCGGGGCAGCAAAGTGTCGCACCTCGTTCCTCTCCTTCAAGGAACCAATGTTATTGTCATAATTATTCATCCCCTTCCAAGTTGACCGATTCGGTGCAACACACATGATATGAGATGCGTGCTCACGCCCTGCAGAGTACCCTCTGAACCACAGCTAAACTTATTTAGCACTTAAGTTCATCGCAGACCCAACAGAAGGGGCAGAGTGAGCCCCCGAAGGGGCTCTAATAACCAGTTAGCCCTTTAAACAGTGCCCATGAAGTTGCCATGCCCCTGGGTGTGCCCTCACTCCCTGGGGCAGTCAACGACTATTGCAGCAGTAAGCCAGGAAGATCCTCCGCAATCCAGTGTGAAAGCCGCAGGATTAGCAAAACAGACAAAGCACTGGCCACATGAATGCGCACTTGGGAGTGCGGTCCATGTAAGCAAGGCGGGGCACACGGAAAGCAAACCCCCTCTGCTCCTCGGAAGCGAAAGGCGGAGGACAGAAGCTCGAATGCTCAAAGGCCATTGGCAAATAAGTCGCATTGTGGTGCAATTTAACCTTGGAGCAATCGGGTGGGAGTTGAGTACATGAAGGGTCACGTATCAGCTCGGCAGGGGACAAAGCAAGAAGTAGTGCCGTCTTAAATTTCTCTTATATGAGAGAAATTTAATATCCGCTGACTGAATCAGCTCAAATGGGGGACCACAAAGAGCCTCGAGAACCAAAGCCAAATCCTGTGAGGCGACGCCAGACTAAACAACGGGGCGGCAGATTCCCTTCAAAAAAAACACACGAAAAGAGGATGAGCGCCCGGCGACACATCATCAAAACCTGCATATGCCAAATATAACTTGACTGTGAAAAAGGAGGCAGCCGTTTCCAACAGCTCCAGAAGGACTGTCAGAACATCCACAACGGAGCACTGAAATTTTCCGATCCTCACAGTCCACAGAAAATTCTTTGTCCTCTTACAAGGATAAAGGCCTCGAGAGGAAGATGCTCTGGCACTCTGGATCGTTGCCACCAAACTCGAGGGCAGACCCTCAGCCATCAAATTAGACCTCTCAACAGAGAGGCATGCAACCACAGTTCTGGGTGCAGATGAACCACCTCCCCTCCTGCCTGAGATCGTTGTGGAGAGGAATCTGCCAAGGACTCGCAGCCAGCAGTCTGATTTTCTTGGTATTGTGGGCTCTTGCTGGCCACCGAGGACCAACGAGGATCAGAAACACACCATGTCGGTGCATGTTTGGCCAGTGCATCCGCTCTCAGAGGCGCATTGTGGCCGGTTCTGGAAAAGAACAGGGACAATGTTCATCCTCCAGGCAAACCGGTCCACTTCCGCCCAGCCAAAACGTTCCTGTACCTGGTCGACCGGCAACGGGTGCAGCCTCCACTCCGACAGGGCCCAGAGGAACAGCGAATGTTCACTGCACCAAGCAGTAGAGAGCTGGTCAGGGAAAGGGAGCACTTTGATTGTCAGTCGCCACCAGAGCCCAGTTGTCCAGATTAGCTAAAATGTGAACGCCTCTTTCCTGAAGGGGAGTTAATGCTGCCTCAACACATCCGGTGGAAGCCTGAGGAGCACAAGACAAGTGCCAGGTATTCATAGGCTTTGCCTTTGGAAGCAAACAGCGGAAACTGCCTTTGGTCCAGATTTCTCGCTTACGTGAAGGTAAGCGTCTATTTGAACGGCTGTCGCGGAACCAATCTCCCGGGCTGCTTGTAAGTTTGCTGGTGCTTATTTTGGTTTAGAATCGGATGGAGTTTCGCCCTTTCTTCAGAGCAGCGAGACGACAACCAACCACACGTGTTTACTTCCTTGTTCAACAGCGTGTCCTGTTCTTTCAGTTCTGCCGCTGCTTCGGTCCCTTTTACTGTGTTTACCACAGTGAGGAAATGCGGCGGTATGGGTCGGAACTGCAGTCGGTAACCCATAGCAACAGTTTTCTCTCCCCGCTGAGAGGTTAAGGCTAGGGTTAGCATGTGCGCAACATTGAGGAAGGTAAACAGCTAATCGGATGACCTGCTCCACTGTAGGGGAAAGACTGTGGCCCCCTGGTGTGCCAGAAGAAAGCAGCAAGACTTTATAGCTTCCCAGGATGGAATAAGTGCAACAATCACACAGGGAAGTCGAGGCTCCCTCACTGGGGCCCTGGAAACGTTCACATTGGCCGTGGTCACCTGAGAAGCAGACACACCCAAAATGAGGGCTACGACTTGGACTCTGTTAGGGGAGAACAGTGCCGTCTAGGAGGGGACCCCGAACACAACCTTGAAGGCGCCACTTGATCGGCAGCGGATGAGGGCAGCACTCCACTCAGCCCCGAAGCCGTCAACTGGCCCCAAACCGGTTGATGACATCATCGTGGGCTGCTTATGTGTCGGCGACGTGAAACCGGCTGCTGGAGACCAGAGTGGACACAGTGAAGTTCAAATTGATCTAAAATGCAAACTAGGAAAGCTTGAACATTCTTTTTTTTTTTTTTTTTTTGCAGTTGGGACGGTTATGCAGATGTGATGGATATAAAACAACTGATAAAGATAATATTCAGTAATAACAAATAAGGTAGTAGGGAAATAATTTTATTGCTGATGAAAAAACACCTTTGTACTACGCTCATACAAATGGACATTTCTCAAAAAACAAAAATGGCTAATTGTTAAAATGACTTGTAAGAGTGACAAATAACGAGCAAAAATTTATGGTTCAAAATTTGATACCGGGTATAAATCAAGTTGTAGAGGTGTCTAACAAGGATGTAAAGCAAAGGGATTCATGGCTTAAAATGGCTGATGGAGGATTTATTTTTTTTTATTTTTTTTTATTTTTTTTTAATAATGGGGGATTTAAAGCAGAAAAGGTTCACTGTCTGAACAGCTGGGATATTTGCAGTCACACCACTTGATGCAAAATGTAGAAATATGAGAGCCCGTGCAACCGAAGGCCGTAACTCCGACAAATAGAAATGTTTGTGTTGATAAGAGTGCAGCCGAGTTGACATTTTCAGACAATGGTCGCATATCTACCATGAAATCAAACAAGAGAAGCCTGATGCTTTTTTTCCTCACAAACTCCAGCTGCTCCGGAACGAAGCATTAATCTCCAGAGCTTGTCAGCCGCTCGCACGCGAGGCCATTGGTCAGCGGAGAGAAACGCTGGGGGGGGAGAAAACGAGATTAGAGGCGAAGCTTGATCCGAGCGGAGCCTCCGCGCATCAAAGCTGTATCTCAACGCGGCCGCAAAAAATAAATAAATTCAATTTGCATGCACGAGCTTCGGGGGACCCTTAAACGTGTCAAATCACGACTCTCCCCCCCCCGCGATCCGCACGGCGGCCATGAGGCTGATTAGAGGCAGCGGAGGCCGAGGTTTTCTCGCAGCAGCCGCAGAGAACAGTGATTACAGCCAGTGTGTCGGCTTTAGCGGTTCCGGAGGAGCAGGGGAGGCACTCACACATCCTAGTAAAGGACAAGAGCTGACAACCCTGTGCAGCTTTTTCCAATTTCAGCAGCAGCCGCGCGGCAGCGTTTGCTTTAATGTAAAAAAAAAAAAAAAAAAAAAAAAATCTACATAACACGAGCACGAGAATGTAGCGGTAGATGTATTTCACCCGTATTCTCGAGCCGAGCTTCAGAGGAATGCCATTCGTTATTGCGTGAAGATGAGGAACAGCAAGTGCAAAATTAATTTAGATGTAAATTCCGATTTTTGGCTGCAGCGGAGAGGCCCCCGGTGAAAGCAGCCGGAGGCGCCGCGCGAGAGCCGGCGCTTCGCCGCTTTCTTCTGAGCGCGATCGTCGTCCGCCCGAATGTTTGATGCGTGGAATGAGCGCGGAAGGATGCGACGCCGGCGACTTTAACCGGGTCAGTGGACAGGATTTAGGCTCAGACTGATAGTTGCTAATGCACACGATGACCTCGGTTTGGCACCAAACAATTTCATACGCAATTAAACTCTTTTTGTGCAGATCTATTGCACTTGCTGCGTTTGACCCCTTTCTAGTGAAAAACACACACACACACACACACATACACACGCCTGTAGAGCTTTTTGAGGGTTAGGTGCCCGGCTCAAGGGCAGTTCGCCCATGTAAGTGGAGAGGAAGGCGCACACAACTCCGCGGGTGCAGGGGATCGAACCGACAGCCACCCCCCCCTCCGCTCCAGCCACAGAAGAGAAAGACCTCCGGACAGAACGTGGACACGAACGAGACACAATCAAGTCTGCGTACAAAAAAAAAATGTATTTACAAGAATCCCATAATGAATACACCGTCAGACGGCAGGAGTCTCGCGGTGCAGAGCAGTAAATCCTTAATGACCTCGTGGGTGCAATCAGCCTCACGATCCAGAAGAATCCGTGAGTTATTTTTACACTGTAATTCTACAGATTAAGTGTCCCCGCTGCTGGAGACGCTAACTGCCGCGATTCCGCGTCGAAGCCTCGCTGGCTGCTGCCATCTGGTCTCAAAGAGAAACAGCAAACGCGGGGCTTATCAATAACCTTTTATTAAAAGCTAAAACATGATGAATGACCACGAGAGGACACGCCGGCGTGACGCCGCATTAAACAGCTCCGGGCCTGTTTGTCCCTGCGAACGCTCCCCGTTAGCGGCCGCGCTGCGATGCCACCATGACGGCTCTTTTATCTCGCCTCTGGTCTCCGGCGAGCCCGCCGCTTTAATAGTTTCTGGTTGGCCCGGGCATTAATAGCTACAGCTGACCATGGTAATGACTAGCTGAGGGAGGGCCGGGACGCCGCTCCGCCAGCTGCTGCGGCAGCATCAGCCTGGATGGCGCTCTAATGAGAAATACTATAAAGACGAACACAGCTCCTCTTATCTCTATTTCTCTCAGACGCTCGAGCTGGCGAACATCCCTCAGCACTGGCGGCGCCTTGGAAGTAACCGGGGTCAGAGGTTGTCATTTATTGGCCTATTTAATCTCCCTACATATTTCTTCGCCAGAGGAGCAGCGGCATCCCAACAGACAGAATCAATAGCGGCTACTGCCAAGCTGTGCGAGGGCGAACAATAAAACCAGGACAATTACAGTGAGATGGAGAGTCTTTAGCAGAAATATATTACCAACGTGTTTTGGCCAAACGCCAGGAAGCCGCAGGACGTCACATCAGTGGCAATAAAAAAAAAAAACCCCAGTGAGTTAGCTCCACATCTGAGAGCCCACCGGCGTGTGTGTGTGTGTGTGTGTGGTCCTCAAAGGGCCATAAATCTGTGACATTGCGGGGGCTTGCCTTCCTTTTGGGGGGCAAAGAACGAGCCTACATAATGTACATCACTGCATTCGTCTTCTTCTCATTAAAAGAGCCTTTAAACAGGTGAGGACATGGTCACATGATGCACCAGGAGGACCAATCAGATCGATTCTATTGTCCCCATGAGAAATTTAGCGTGCTACAGAGGCATTAGATACAATCGAGCAGCACAGAGACAGTAGAGTGGTGATGACGACGTCGGTGCCAAACACACAGTAAGCTACATAGACTGAAATAGCAAACGAGAGGTAAAAAAATATGAAGAAAAAAAATTGAGACTAAATATTAGATAGTAATCATAAAACCATAAGACCATAAACAACTGCAAAAACAGAAGTGCGTCCACGCGCACATGCATGGAAGCCCAACCGGCAAGAAGTGGAAATTAACTGGTTCTCACACACCTGTGGGAAACTCCTAGCTTGATTTTAATAGCAGGCCCTCGGGGAGATAAACTCAGCGTGGAACAAACGTTCGGGCGTCTGTATCTTCTAAACGTGTGTCTGAGAGGCGGGATCCTTCAGGTTTGATCGGTTAGTTGAGGAGAGCGACGCGGAGCTGCGGAGGACCTCCAGCGCTGTTGAGCGGGGATTCATTTGTCAATTTGTTCAACTCCTTTTTTTTTTTTTTTTTTTTTTTTTTGTGAGCGCCCGCTTTCATGATAACCACCTCGGTTCCCCGCCGGCCCGGCGGGGGGCTCGGGCGCGCTCCCTCCGCTCGGCTGGAGGCTCACATCCGTCTTTGTCTGTGTTGTCTCGGCAGCCTTCGTCCTGAGCTGCGTCTTCCCCCGGCGGCCGCTCTACGGCGACGTGTCCGTGAGCAGCCTCCACTCCGAGGGGGAGGCGTTCTTCTCCTGTGTGACGGGCTACCAGCTGCAAGGCCCCAGCGTGCTGACCTGCCGCAACGCCAGCGCCCCCTACTGGAGTGGCAGGGAGCCGCACTGCCTCGGTAAGACGAGCCTGGGCAGGGACAAAGTTCATCCTCAGATTAAAATAGAGAAAATCGCCTATTTTAAACCGTGACAATATTATTATTTGTGTAAAACAGATTGTTAATGTTGTCGTTCACTCCTTAAATTACACATTGCACTGTTAGCCAACACTGCACAGCTGCGCTTGCACTATTTGCACTAACTCCCGCCCAATGCTCGACTGTAAATAGCCCTTACTGTAAATAGCCCTCCTGTTTTTATTGCTTCTATTTATTTTACTTTTACTGTATTTAACTGTGTATTTGTGGTGGTTTATCTGTACTACTGGTGTGCGTGTGTGTTGTTGTTACTCGTCGTCCCTGTTGTGTTGTACCAGAGCAGATGCAACCCAGTCAAATTCCTTGTTTGTGTCCCACAGACTTGGCCAATAAAACTGATTCTGATTCTGATTCTGAAAAAAATCAGAATTGTATAAAACTAATGGAATTCTTTACAGTATTTGTAAGGTATACAGTAGTATATACCAGGGCTGCAACAATTGGAATTCTTTACAGTATTTGTAAGGAATACAGTAGTATATACCAGGGCTGCAACAATTGGAATTCTTTACAGTATTTGTAAGGTATACAGTAGTATATACTAGGGCTGCAACAATTAATCGATTAATCGATGACTAATCGATTATTGAATTAATCGCCAACTATTTTGATAATCGACTAATCGTTTTGAGCTTTCTTTAAAGTAGAAAAAGTCCAAATTCCCCGATTCCATCTTGTGAAATATGAATATTTGCTGGTTTCTCTAGTCTATGACAGTAAAGTGAATATCATTGGGTTTTGGACTCTTGGTTTATACAAAACAAGACATTTGAGGTCGTCTTCTTGGGATTTATAAACCAAAAGCCCAACATATTAATGTTTTGTAATTTACTTTTTGTGTCAGTAGCAGCCAAATATCAGCAGCAAAGTTGATTTAAAGTATGTAGTTTTCAATGAAGTATCCATCTCGTCTCCTTGTTCTTCTCTTCCTGACAATGTAAATAAAAGTTGTGCACTTTTTTCTAAATCCGATTAATCGATTAATCGAAGAAATGATCGACAGATTAATCGATTATCAAAATAATCGTTAGTTGCAGCCCTAGTATACACCAAATAACACGCATAACTGTAATACAGTCCTTTTGCTTATTGTGCATCACATCTACAGTCATTACTGTTATTTC
>CAAKHG010000339.1:0-16005 GCA_901007715.1 Dactylopterus volitans
TGTTATTACTGCTATTACTCCTAACAAAAAAAAAAAAAAAGGGAGAGCCAAGCATGAAGCAAGCTCCTGCATGTTGACAAACCCATACGGGTGTCATTTGCACACTTTTTGACGTTTCTTTAAAGCTGGCGTGTAATTTGCATACTTTTTTCCCCCCTAATTGTTTCCCCACCTGACAGCCTGGCAGGGCGCTGGGCCGTCCGGTCAGGCGGCCCGGGGGGGGGTCCGCAGATGTGAATAGAGAAGTGTGCCCGAGCTCCTCCACCCGACTCTGCGGTCGCCGGCGACACCCGTCTCTCCTTCGCGTGTTTTGCATGGGCTTTTTTTTTTCTTTCTTTCCTGTAGCAGAAGTCAAATGTTTGCCGCCGCAGACGAGCCGGCAGCGTGACACCTGCGACCCCGCGCGTGTGCCCAGTGCAGGAAGTGCATGTGATTGCGGAGAATAACAAATAAGTGCCATGAGTGCCGCTAAGATTATGAGTCACATCTACAGTCAGCGACTTACTGCACAGTTGAAGAATGAGTTTTCCTCATAGATGGTGTACAGTAGTCAGTATACTTTATTATCAGTTATAAGTTGATAGTTAAACAGTGTATAATGGTGCAGTTCCGTGGGGCTTTCCACTGCATGGCAGCGACTCTACTCGCTTTTTATGGTTTTCCATTAGGAAGAAGTACCTGGTAATCATCAAAGCGCCGTTGCATCGACAGCGTGAACCCGCTGCTCGCCGTTTTTAAACAAGCAGGCTATTGTGGTGGCTTTTAATGTTTTGCTTTTTTTTTTTTTTAAATGGCAATCTCTCTGTGCATTTCTATGTTTTGCACGGCGTCGCCACGACGGCCGGTTACACTGAGGCGGTACTATCTTCTAATGGAAGAAGACCCCCAGAAAAGTACCCAGTACCAGAGTAGAGTAGAGTACACTAGAGTGCAGTAGCATGTTGTGGAAAGCACCATTAATGACATGAACTACGTACCTGCATGTTAAACAGAGCAGGTCAGTTTGACTTTTAACTGAATTCCTTTGCCTCCCGATTAATAACGCCGCACCAAATTTCTTCCACATAATGTTCGTCTACCACATTTTATTTTATTTTTTTCTCTCTTTTGAGAGTCTTCGGCTCGTGAAGCGGCCGCTAATTAACCGCCGCCGTGTTTAATTCACCCGTCGCATTCGGTGTTTTTCGTGACATTGATCGCGAAAGATCATTGACTCCCGCCGAAGCGCACGTTTGCCCGTTTTTCAGGGGACAAGTGTTGCCAAAGTACCTTCCGCTGCAGGGGAAGCGAGGCCGGCATGCATTTTTAACGAGGGCTGTCGTTAACCCTCTCTGCTGCATTATTGAGAGCTGCAAAGAGGCGGCTCGTTACCCAAAAAAATGTGTTATTTACACTTAATAGCGGCGAGGCGGCTGAATAAACTCTCCGCCGTTTGAAACAAAACAGCAGGTAATTAATAGCCGCTCGCGGAATCTGCGCTCCGATGGCGTCATCTGACACGCGGGGCTGGAAATATCCGGCGTGCGCGCCGAGACGCTGTGATCTGCTTATGCGCCGGCGTTTGTGCAGTGGCGGAGCAGAGGCAGGAGCTCCGGATGGAGGCTGCTGCTGCTGCCGCCGCTGCTGCTGCTGCGTGGGGGTGCAACGTCGCTGGAGCGGAGCCAGGAGGTCATTGTGTTGATCTGTCTGGGTTGTAGTTTTGTGGATCGTTGCTGCAAACAAGAGTTGTTTACCGTCCGCGCACTCGGCGCGGCAACACCAGCCAGACCTCAGCGACTCTAGTTCCTGCTCACACTTCAACTTTGCCTTATTTTTTTATTTTTTTTCCTTGAATAGCAGAACATTCACGAGAACCCTCCGTGTAATCGCTTTTTCTCTGCGGCTACATTAAAGCAGAGCTAAGGAGTTGTTTCTAAACATTGGGTGAGATTTTGCGGGCTCGTCCCGTTTTTTGTTTTTTTTTTTTTTTTGACAAATCTTTTCAGTGTCGCATTGAGCAAATTACACAAACATGCAAAGTCACTGGGCGCTTTGGAACCGAGGCCATTTCCCTAGCCACGTCAAAACACCCGGCGGAGCGGCGTGACCGTGTCACCGCGGCCGGAGTTTTATGTTCCACCTGTTCTCTTTGTGCTGCCAGGTAGTGTCTCTGACGGAGTACCACCGTCGCATCGATGCTCTAAACAGCGAAGACCTGCGCTCGCTCTGCAAGCGACTCCAGGTGCCTTTGACCAGCCGTGCGAACACCCCCGCCGCCCCACTGCCCCCCCGCCCTCCCTCCTCTTCTGTCTGCCCCACCCCTCCCACCAACACGCCCCCTCCCCCTCCAGGCTTGCACGCCGTCACACAAAAACTTAAGTGGGTTTGGGGCTCTTTAAAAACTAATTCAAAACTGGATGAGCTACATTCGGAGGAGCCCCTCCGGTATTTGACCGAAAACAATTTTTTTTTTTTTATCGCTTCATCGCAGAGAAGCCGGCTTGTTTGCGCTGATGAGGGTTTTTTTTTTTTCCTTCACATGACGGCGGGCCTTATCTGCGTGTGTCAGGCTTTCCCTTTTAGACCAGCTGTTTATGATGTGTGTTTTCTTAGCGCGCTGAGACTGCGGGCCGGCCTGCTTATAAGATCGTTATTACCGAATACTCGTGTCCGCTGCTCTCTACAGACGGGCTGTGTTCATAATCGCATTCTAACGTACTCAAAGCTCATGCGCTGCTGCGTTCTGCCTACTTAAATGGCTGTTTAGCAACTTACACTGAAATATACAACATCACACCGGCTGAAAGTTAAACCGCCGTATCCTTTTTACGCTGTCCTACGTGGCAACATGCGTTTTATCTTGGACAACACTGCAAGTGTTGTGCTTTATTCACGGAAAAGTCTCTGAGCAGATTAGCTATCGGTTATTCCGATAAACCGCACCACATTTGTCAAAGTTACAGATTAACAGGTGTAGAGCGAAAAGCATCTAATAGATGCAGTGCATTGTGGGGCAGTGGAGTATGTTCGGTAAGTAGCGCTGCCGAGCAATTCAAAGAAATTTGCTGTGATTTAATTGCAAATAATCGACTTTCTTCGTCAGATTGAAGCCCGTAACGATGGATATTTAAACGTTTCGATTGGAATGTTTTCTCTCAGTCATTATCTTCTACTCTGTTGATTGGTCGGCAGTTTTTAGCCGTCCAATCAGCCAAAGAGTTACTGACCTCCTTACTGACAGGTTTGGTCACTGGCCCACGAGTACCACCGCCCTGCCATGTAGCCGTCGCCAAAGTTTCAGTCAGGTGTTTTACCGTTTAGGTGATTGATCAGTGCTGAATTGCTTCTTTTGTGGTGGTTAAATTCAGCCTTGACAGCCGCGCAGGTTAGTTTCCTCCAAAGATTCGTCCTCATTCATCCTCAGCCAGAGCGCGTCGGCCCGGCTCGCGTCCTCATGGCTCACAGCCTTCTCCTTCATTTTTTTTTTTGTTGTTTGTTTGTGTCGTTTCTTTTGGCCAGAGGTCGTCACACCGGTCAATAACACGGAGAGCAAATTAAGCGCAGCTACGTCGTCCGTCTCCCTCTGATTTTCTTTGGCAGCCTTGCTAATTGTGTGAATTTTCTTCAAGGCATTAAAAATTGAACCCAAAAAAAAAAAAAAAAAAAGCTACCAGCAAGCTCTCGACGCAAACGCAGAAACTCTTGCTAATCCGGCGCCCATCTGGATTTCTCACCGCATACCTTTCACCACATATTCAAATTGATGTCACGTTTAGCGTCAGCAGTATGTTAGCACGCGATTCCAAACACAGCCACGCACGTTAAGTAGGCCTTGTAAGTCGCTCGCACGGAAAGGAGCGTTTACGATAGTTGTCCTTAGGGGTGGGGCGGGGGAGGGGGTATCTGGTGAGAGCCAGACAGGGTGAGTGATGACAATGCAGGTAGGCCCGGTCTGAATGAGCGCTGAAACCCGAGAGCGTCCCAGCCACCGGCGGCGAAGCGCTCTCACAATCGGGGCCCCCTGTTATCGAGAAAGATAAATAACCCAAACAGTTCGCCGGTCGGAGAAAATGTCAAACAGCGCGGCGCAAATTATTCATTGGGTTGATTTCCTATTCTCTTTGCATCCTGCCCACCCCAGACCGTCTTCGCCCACTCGCCCGGCTCTGCCAAGTCAATCCCAGTCCTCTGGCACCGGAGAGCGTCGGGAATATATTCAGCTGTCATCAACAAATTGTTGGATTTTCAGCGTGTTGCTCAGGGAGCAAGGCGTCCTTAATTTTGGCAGGAGAACTGCTGGATTCGGAACAGAGCGACGTGGAAATGGGAGCTTTTCGCCGCTCCGGCTGTGGTTAAATGCCGGTTTCCTCATGTTGCCCCTGCCAGCCTCCGTCCCTGCCCTGTTTTAATTTAGCCTCTTTCTTCTTCTGTAGACTCCTAGATTTCACCCTGTTTACATTTCGCTCAATGGCAAAACAGCCTCAGGTCGTCCTCGACCGCAGCTCGCTGGGTTTGCCTGATCACGTGAGCAGCGTAGGGGTGTCCGACAAAACTGCAGGTCCAGTCAGCTGACCCGTCCAGTGTCGTTGCTCTCTGGGATGCAAGTCCATTTTATGGCACTTTCCCACCACATGGTACCGGCTCTACTCACTTTTTTTTTTTTTTGGTATGCCTTTCGGAAAAAGTACTTGGTACCACTTTTTTATTACCTGCTGTCCTGGGCTCCAAAAAAGGCCAACCAAGTACTATGAGGTACTCAAAGGTGACGTCGCAGCATTATTGCGTGATGAAGTCCATTCCCCCAATGTCGTCCATTGTTGCTGTCTTCTTCCTCTCTGTGTAACTAGCCGTTACATGGCGACATGGCGCGAAACTGCTGCAACGCCATCTTCAACGCGACATAGAAACGCACAGAGAAGGTACTAAAAAAGTGGTCCAGAGGCGGTACTGTTTTTTTTAATGGAAAATGATACCAGAAAAGTACCTGATACCAAAAACTAGCAGAGTAGAGCCGAGGCGGTACCGCGTAGCGGAAAAGTGCCATCGGTGACCACAGTCACCTGACTAGAATTTGTCCCTGCAGATCACCACCAAGGAAGAGGTGAACTCCAAGCATGACGCGTCGAGCATCAAGACGGAGCTGGAGCCCGAGACGTTCAAACCCAACCTGCGGGAGCCCAGCGACCTCCTGGAGGCCGACCAGATCGAGAAGGTAGAGGAACACACACACACACACACGCAACCCTGCATGTAGAAGCTGACGGGTCCTGCGCTTCAACACGTCGGAGCTGAACGCGAACCCGCTAATGAGTCCCTGGCCGTTCCGCTTTCAAGAAGTAAACCACGGCGTCCACTCCCGCAGCTTCCCCTCGGGCTTATTTGTCCCCGCATGTGTTGCTCAGGAAACAAATGCGTCTCCTGCTGTAATTAGACATCTGCCCACCGCACATCTGCTCGGTGCTGCTGCAACAGTTGCCGGTGGGCGGAGGAGCACGCGGCGCTCCGTCTGAAGAACGGCGTTTGTGGACGGGATCGTCAGCGCGCAGGTGACCCGCCGCCGCCGCTGCCGGTTTGTCCTGCGGCAGGTAGAAAGGCGCGCGATGCGTTTCTGGTCGTGTGCGCTCTATGCGGAGCGCGGGGTGGTCGGAAGTTAGAAAACGACTTCCAACGTGACTCTCGAATCGATGGGTGCGAAGCGCTCATGAGAGGCGCGCCTCCGGGTCGCTAACCCCTCCTGCTGCCGCAGGCGTGATTGTATGCCAAATTGCCGGCAAGCAACACACACACACACACACACCTCCAAATGAGTCCCAGCTGGCATATTGACCGATGGATTGCCAATATGTGCCTCTTTTTTAATCACCCCGAGGACAGAGCTTCGGCGCAGCGCTGAACCAATCGGAGAGGCGCAAAAGCTTTGAGAGACCAGGGGAGTTACTGGAGGGCGGACGGGATGTTTAAGAGTTCCCACTCGTGTAAATGTTGCTGAAACTCGGCGTGTGTGTTTTTAGAATGATGCTCGTGCTGCTCTGCTGGTCCCGCACGCCGGGCGACTCCATCAACCCCTCCCCCTCCTCCTCCACGCCACAGCTACCGCTAATCCCTCCGCCTGTCAGCGGCAGGGCAGCCGCCTCTCTCGGGGACCGCCGCCACTCCCCCCTCCATCCCGCTCGGAGCCCTGTTACTCTCCTTTAATCGCCAGGCGGTGCCGAAAGGTCGCCGCAGATGTAATTGAGCATCGGCGGCCGCGGCCTTTTCAGCGTCTCATTTCCTCTCTCTCTTTCTCTCCCTCTTTCCTCAGCTCGCCAGAAATCTCCCTCCGCGGACCATTGGGTACCCGTGGACGCTGGCCTTTGGCACGTCGAAGCACGGCATGAGCATTAAGACGCTGTACCGGGCCATGCAGGGCCAGGACACGCCGGTGCTCATGGTCATCAAGGACAGCGACGGCGGGGTAAGCCGCTAATTGAGCGTAAACTTGCCGCGCAGGCGCATGCGCAGTCCGGACGGCGTAAAAAAATGAGGCGCTCTCGCTCCCTCAGGTGTTTGGCGCTTTGGCATCGGAGCCCTTCAAAGTCAGCGACGGCTTTTACGGCACAGGAGAGACCTTCCTCTTCACCTTCAACCCAGAGTTTGAGGTACGCTCACGCCCGCGCCGGTCGATGTTTAGCAGGATCAGTGAAGTCCGATCATTATGTGTGTGTTTTTGAAAGGTTGTGAACCCTCTGAGAATTAACACCCGGCTGGTAGGTTTTGGTTCCATATACGGCCGCGGTAGCTCTCGTCCCTTTTGTGGAGTCTTTCTTCATGTCGAGCATCTGCCTTAAATTTGTAGTCGATACATTGTAAGAGCAGCTGTAAACGATTCAATCTGTTGTATTTTTTTACAAGCTCCTCGCCCCAAATACCGAGACTTCTGGAGTAAAAAAAAAAAATCCAGCCTCGCCGCAGTAGACCGCGTATTTGACTCTGCTCATCGCGCGTCGGCATCCAGCTCCATGCTCCGCGAAAGTAACATCGCGCCGGTTTTGCCAGGAATTTTTTTTTTTCTTAACCTACAGAGGGATTGTTAAAGCAAAGTCTGTCTGAAAAGGTGCCAGAAAACCTGTCTCACCTGTCTTGTTTCTGCACGTCTCGGAGCCGCAGCCCGAAACGCTCGTCGCGTATCAAAGGGGGGCGATGTTAGGTGGTGTCAGCAATGAGATGTGGCTTCTCAGTGACTCGGTCCTGTGTCTGCGGCAGGTGTACAAATGGACAGGCGACAACATGTTCTTCATTAAAGGGGATATGGACTCCTTAGCGTTCGGCGGCGGCAGGTGAGTTGTGTTTAATTTTGAGATCTGGACTCGGAACTGCGTTTCCCACTGCAATATTTATTACAACAGAGTGCAGTCACTACGTGACATACCGACGTCCACCAGTTTTATACTATTATTTTGGCTTCATTCCGCCAGTATTGATCATTGAACTCGGTCTCTCTGTTAGCATCTTTCCTGCATTAGCATAAAAAAAAACCTGCTTTATCCAGTAGATGGAATGTCAGACTTGTTTGGTTTGGTAGAAAGACGCTTTTCCACTGTGACATGAGCTGGCAACTTCAGGAAGCTTTTTTTTAAAACTAAAGTTGGAGGACGTCTCATCGCGTTTAAAAAAAAAAATGCACTTCAGTTGCACTTTTTTCCACGACATGGTACCAGTTCTACTCTGCTCGACTCGCCTTTGGTCTCCAGTACTTTTTTCTGGTCTTCCATCACAAGATAGTAGCGCCTCGGCGTAACTGGTCGTCATAGCGACGCGGCGCAATGCTGCAGTGACGTCATCTCGAGCGCGACGTAGACGCACAAAGAGGGGAACAATAGGAAGAAGGAAGGGGGGAAACAATGGAGCGGCGTGGACGGAATGTGCCGTTCTCGGCTCTCGGTTTTTCACAGCAAGGAGACGGTTTCTGTTTCAGAGGGGAATGAAAGCGGCGAGATGAAACTCGGCTGAAAATGAGAGAGGAGGTTTAATCTTGCTGTGGTGCCGTTTTTTTTTTAAAGTAAAGACTTCGCAACAGTTTGGCTGTTTTGCAGCGACGCTCCGAGGATTCTCTCTGACCAATCACTGCTCTGCAAGTCTTTTTTAAACCTCATGGCACCTGGTCGGCCTTCTTTGGAACCCTAAGAGAGCAGGTGCTAAAAAAAAAGTGGTATCGTTTTTTGTTTTTTTTTGCTATTGGAAAACCAAAGAAGGCGAGGAAAGCTGAGCCGAGCCGGAACCATGTCGTGGAAAAAAGCGCCACTGGCAGCCAGGTAGCCGATCACAGCGGGAATACAGCAGGAGATTGGGGTCCAGCTTGGAAGTTTCTCTAGATTAACTCGGTCCTCCGGTCCCGAATGGAGTGCCGTCAGAAATGTTGCGGCTCACGCGGCGGCTAACCTCCAGTCTCTCCTCCCGTCCCGTCCCATCCCCCCAGCGGCGAGTTTGGCCTGTGGCTGGACGGAGACCTCTACCACGGCAGGAGCCACTCCTGCAAGACATTCGGGAACCCCATGCTGTCGAAAAAGGAGGATTTCTACGTGCAGGACATCGAGATCTGGGCTTTTGAGTAACACGGCGGCGCGGCACAGGGGGAAGGAAAAAAAACCACCCAGGAGTCCTGCGTCAGGGCAAAGCGAGGAGCCCTCCCTCCTCCTCAGAACTATGGCAACGTCCCAAACCTAACTGCACACCACCAGGGCTCCCCGGGCCGGGAGCCAGCTATCGGATGCTTGTCGTGCATTACTACTGCAGTTATTACGGAGCTTTTTTTTTTTTATTATTTTATTTTTTTCCTTTTTTTTTTTCTTTGTGAAAAATTACCTTTGTGTGTATCTTGTTACAGCCTTGTGCGGCGTCTTTGCAGAGTAGGGCGGAGTGTGTAAAGCGGACCGAGGGCGAGCAGGTTGAGAAGACGGGCCGGAGCGAGGAAGAATGAAAATAAGTGAATACATAAAATGGGGGAGCCCGTCGGAGCTCCTCTGGAGATGATGGCGGCCGAGCCGAGGCTCAGGACTGCCGCCGGAAGAGAGAACTGCCCCCGCTGGCCCCAGAACTTTTACAAGAACCTCAAAGCGAGTCCTCCTCAAAGCCCCCCACCCCCGTTCGCTCAGCAGGATGCCACTGGGAGAGAGAGCGAGAGAGGTAAAGGCACGCTGAGGACGAGCACATTCCATGACACAGCGATTTTTTTTTTTTGTGGCAGGAACACCCAATTTTACAAAACACCCATCAGCAGCGGGATACGGTGACGCCACCAGACCGGGGTGAGAGGACGGTCGCTGCGGGGGGGGTGTAGTCAGGGAGGGATTTTGAGGGGGTTGGGGGGGCATCTTGAGTGTTTTTCTACAGTCCAGTTCCGAGGCTCAACTATAGCGTTGTCGTGTATCGTAGTCCTCCCGTCGTTGACCGTCATAGCACACACACACACACACACAAGTGCGCGCGCGCACACACACACACGCGACCATCCCCGAAAGCACATAGCTATAACCAGACCACCCATCGTCGTAATGTTCTGTTCCGTGGGTGTACGTGTCGAGTCCAGCTAACGCCAGCCGCCCCTCGCCGGGTCGCTGGCCGTACTGTTCGTAGACAGTAACGTGTTGCAATAGATTCGTGGAATATGCAAAATAACTGTCCTGTGACCTCAAATACCCGCGGGCGGCGGCAGGCGGGCGAGTGGGTGGGTGGGTGGGTGGGCGGGTGGCACCTCGGCCGCCGCCACTGCCGCCGCCGCCCGCCGCTCTCGCACGAGAGACGACTTGTAAAGCTTTTACGTCTTGATACACGACTGCTTTTCTGGGTGTCGTTTGAAAAGCCTCAGACGTGGTTTAACTGTTTTACATGCATATATGACAATTATCTATATCGGTATATATGATTATATATATATGCCCTTATATAATCATATATATATATATTTTGCTGTTGAGTGTGACAGTGATCTACTTGTGCTGATATTTCAGCTGTTACAATATAATGTA
Source organism: Dactylopterus volitans (assembly GCA_901007715.1). NCBI lineage: Eukaryota > Metazoa > Chordata > Actinopteri > Syngnathiformes > Dactylopteridae > Dactylopterus > Dactylopterus volitans. The sequence goes on from CAAKHG010000339.1 coordinate 9,984, forward strand.
TATTACCCTGTAAATTAATGTTAAAATAGTAGATTTAATCTCATATATATATATCTCGTATATATATGTGTATATGTATATATACATATATATATGAAATGCTATATAAATATATATATATACATATATATATAATAAAGTGTGGATTGGTGGGTTGCTTCTAGCACTTTAATCTGGCGCCAGGTTCTTAGGTTCTTAGCAGTAGCTGTACAGTCCTCTTCTGTTTGGGCCATTGAGATGTTCACTGTTAGTAGAAAGCTTGCTGCTACCGATGTCGAGGGTCTGATGCTCTGTGTAACTAAACCGGGGATTACTCTGATTACTCTTGAGGTCGGAGGTGGGGCGGGGGTTTTGTGGGCGGAGCGCGGCGTGTGTCCGCTCGCGGCGTCTCTCCGCTCGGACGGCGGCCAGGTGAGTTGCCCGGGAGAGGGGCGGGTCAGGTAGGTATGGAGGCGGGGCCACCCGCGGCGGTGGGCGGAGGGAAAAAGAGCGCGTAACCCCTCCCCTCCCTTTCGGAGCTCCCACCCTGCCCTCCCCTCCCTCTGGTCTTCCACACCAGTATTTGTGTCCTTGTGGAGCGTCACAAAGAAATAATATGGAGAATTCTTCCGATTATCTCACCAGAATACAATGTATCAGTGATGTATAAATAACAATAAAGCTGAATTAATTGTTGTAACCTGGGACCAGCCTGCGTCTGCCCTCCTCCTTTGCCTACCGTCAGTTCTTTTGCTTTCTACCCAACCGGATCATCTCGCCGAAGCGCCGAGCTTCACTTCGCTAGCCGAAGCGCGTGTAAATATGTTCATACATGTGCTATATCGACTGAGAAATGGCTGTAAAGGCAAAGGGGGAGAGGAGGCTTGGAGTCAGAAGCAATGCATCCTGGTACTTGTAGGCACTGGCCACAACCCTGCGCATTGACTACATTTCCCATCATGCATGAGTGGCCTTGTGCCGGAAAAATAGCCTTTTTTTCTCTTTTTATTCAAAGTAATCAGCATTTTGGGCTTTAATTTTTTAGATTAAACCTCCTGATATGTGAAATACAAAGTTTTAAAGTGTTGCAGTGGCATTCCAATAGTAATTGATTGAAATTTAACGAAGAGGTGGATTAATTAGCTTGGAGAAATGCGTCGCAAATTATATAAAAACCTGAGTGCCTGAATGTTTAAGCGGGAAACAGGCGTGAGGTGGGCTGGGACTGACACGCACCAACAAAGTCCCTTTTTTGTTTTTTGATTCTTAAACTTAACCGACAGCATTAAAAAGAAAATTTAAAAGCAGAGGGAGATGTTTCAGTTCCTCATAACTTTGCCACTTCAGCCGATCGCAAACATTTTCAGCGCATCAACCTTGAGGTGGATTTATTTGTCAGCTAATTTTAGCCAAACGCCATGAAGTTTGCGGGCGAGCCGACGCGTCCTGCAGCGGAGCGATTCAGCACCTCCCGCCAAACGCATCTTGTCAACCTGCGACATCGTTCCTGCTCAGTTTTCGCTTCTAAGATGATTAAAAGTTTCTTCAGGGAGGTCGACGGTATTAATTTTCCTGTTTGCGGTGTAAAACGATTCCCCTCGTTTCCTCCCCGGAACCTCAAGTCAGGAGTTTAAACCCTTGATTTGTCCCTCTGTTCCAACATTAGTCAGCCGCCTTCAGCATCAACGCGTCTTTTTGATCTTTTATTAAAACCAAACCCCAAAAAATAACAAGACACTTTGATAAAGAAAAAAACCTTCAAAAAGCTTCAATATGAATTCTCCAGAATTTAATCTGGTCTGCTGAGAGTCGGTGAGATACTGGGCCTCCATTCAAAAAGTGTGAAATCCTCCTGTTGTGGTTGAGCGCCATCCAGTGGTCACATTTGTTAAGTGTTCGTCAGGGAGCCGCCGTGGTTCCATGGCAACACTCCAACATCCTCCTGTCGGGCCTTTTAGTCAGCGAACATTACACTACTAATAATAATAATGATAATGCAAATATGCTCAAGCAATGCTGCACAAACTTAATTTATTGATCAAGGCCAGCTCAGGTGAATACGAGGAGTTCCGTGTGTGTGCACGAGTCCTAGTGTGTGTGTGTGTGTGTGTGTGTGTGTGTGTCCGCCCACTACGGCATCACTCACTCACACACGTGAAGTGCTAGACATTCTGTTCGTTCGTTCGAAATGCCCAATTAAAGGGACATTTCAGCCCATAAAGTTAAAGTTCACTCATTGTTATCGCCACTATGCCGACGGAGAGGGCGAAAGCGCTTTGAGTCCTTCAAGCACTTAAATAACTTTGCAATTATTAAATAGCGTTGCAGCCAAACGCAGTACAACCGAAGTGAATGGAGACCACTTCTTCAAGTGTGTAAAAAAAAAACAAAAAAAAACGTGCGCCCACACTGCTGATGCGGACTCCACACGTGCACCCAGGGGTCTAGAAGTAGCGACGTTTAAATTTGCCACGTGACAGCGTTGTTTACGCGGTTAGCCTAAACGTAGCAGTTATGCTACTTGTGAATGTGGCTTGCGGGCTAGCAACATAGCATCCACATGTAGGCTAAAAACAGTTTAAATAACGCAACACCGTGGCTATAAAAAACACCTGGATGACACCACAGGAGCCGCGTGGAGGAATTTTGTGTTTTTATCTGTTGCTTTCACATTTGAATAAGTGGTCTCTGTTGCTGCAACACTGTTTACACCCCAAATCTCCACTGGAAAGGTTGTGAATACATAATGAGCGTTGATTTTTTTTTTTTTTTTTGGGTGAATTATCCCTTTAAGATAATGACTCTGCCATTTTATGACTTCCTGTCCTAAGTGCTCCAGATTCATAAGGCATTTTGTCTTTAAAATACATCTGTACAAAAAAAAAAAGGATCCTCACAGTTAAATACGGCCCCAGATTAGCTCGGTAAAAAAAATATACAGCGGGAAAAGTGGCTTTGTCTCAAATTTCGCCGCGGCGACCCCGCCACGTTCCACATGGCAGTTGGTAGGCGGCAGGAATGACGGCGTCCGCGAGTCGGGAGGTCCCGCGTCGCGGAGAACGTGGGCACAGGCGGTGACGTAGGAGTTCAGAAGCCGGCGAGGCGGCGGCGGCGGCTCGCCCTGCTGCCGTTACCCTGGCAACCGGGTGCGGGCGTGGCCTCGTCAGTACACCAGGTACTTGAGCTCCGAGTAGATGAGCGGGAACATGATGGTGCACGCCCGGTACAGGATGGCGCCGCTCTTGAGCAGGGCCCGCGGTTTGGTGCTCCAGGACTCGGACTTGAAGTTGAAGTAGATGGCGTAGAGCGCCACGGCGAAGAAGTGCCCGATGAGGGTCATGGGCTTGGGGGACAACCTGCGGGGAAAAGGCGGCGGCGCCGGGAACGTCGTCAGCGCGACTGTAGTGGGGGGGGCTCACACCCATCAGCCATAACATTATGACCACTGCATGTTTGCCCTAATTGCCCCAATGCAACAGCCCTGCAACAAATCCTCCCCTCAGGAGCTTTATGTTGAATCTTATACTGCGAGGGGTCCCTGATGTCACCTTAATGCATATAAAATGTAAAATAATAATCATAAAACGTACTAGTGATGGGCCACAGGAAGCCATCCCTGCCTTTGGCCATCAGTCTTTATAACTCCGCCCTCTTTTGGCCTGACGCGCTGATCCAATAGACTCAACTAATGTCAGTGCATATGGTGCAAATGTTATGTGCTTTCTACATAATGTGTATATATTTAGTTATTGTTTCCTATTAAAGGCCTCTTTATTTTTACTACCTCTTTATGCTTACACTCTTGCATTGGGATGACGGATGTTCAAAATATTAGGGACGCCTCACGAACTACAGTCCCAATAACAATCATACAAATATGTCAACACCTCTCAAGCCGATTCAATCGAAATTCGACATTAAACTTGTCGCAGGGCTGTTGCATGATATTCTGTGGTGGTAAACCTGCAGTGGCCGTAACGTGGCTGATTGGTGTGTGTGTGTGTGTGTCACTCACACTGAGAGGAGTCCGATGGGCCCGGCGATGCATTCGCCGCCCAGCTTGAAGTACTGGAAGCAGGCTCGCCGCAGCTCGTGCAGGGAATCTGGGGAGCGGGTGAGGACATCGGCGTCACCGGTTGTTGGCTCCCCGAGGCCCAAACGAAGGCTCGCGCGTGTGTGTGTGTGTTAAAAGTGAGACTCACCGTCTGTGGCGGCGAACAGCTCGTAGAGCGCCTGGGCCAAAACGTTCACCACGAAAGAGTGAGATGATTTGCGCTCCCAGTGGAATTTTTTCTTTGCCTGTTGGGGAGAGGGGAGAAAGGGCCGAGTGTAATCCGGTCTGCTCGCTGTGTGTGTGGCGTGTCGCTTCCGTGAGAGAGTGTGTGTGTGTGTGTGTGTGTGTGTGTGTGTGTTTGACCTGCAGCATGGCGCCGTCGTCGTACAGGTCCGGGATGCTGGTGAGCAGGCTCCTCCAGATGCGAACGTCGTTGAGGGCGACGCTCATCCCGCCGCCCGTCAGAGGATGCCGCATGTTGTAGGCGTCGCCGAGCAGGAGGACGCCTGCATGCGACACACACACACACACACTCAAAATACACTCCACTGTTGTTGTATTGTTACTTTGCGCTTTTTAATCCCCCATTTAGAGCCAAACAAGCACACACTGGCTTTGGCTTTGTTTCCTCTGTTTAAATCTGTCCTCGCTAATTACATCATCAATACGTCACGCTCTGCGTCATCAGTCTTACTAATCAGTTAGGAAAAAAAACTGCCTTCACACACACACACACACATACAGATTTATATTCAATAGGCAAATTTGTCAAAATGATGCACTATCTTCTGCCATTAATATAAAGCCAGCGGCTGCTTGGCGTAGCTGATTAAGACTAAGACAATGGGAGAAGTTTTCCCCCCACACTCTTTCTGCCAGACAGGCTTTTACAAAACTAGTGAAGCGGCTCATTGTGGATGTGTGTGGACGGTTGTGGCAACGCGTGAGTTTTATTTTCACCTCTCTGCCACTCTTTGGTTATGAGAATACCGCAGTTGGTCTTGAAACGCAACCTCTCAAAACATGAACCGCTGGTCACAGAGGCCACCCGGCAGAATCGCCTCGTAGGCATACTTGTCCCATACTTGCAATGTCTCTAGGAATGGGAGGTCTGGCTCTCCCAAAAAGTGAAGAAATACAGCTCCAAGTATTTTTTTATTACTATTTTGTTAATCATCAGCCTGCCAGGTGACAGCTGACGAGGTCCAATCACCTCTGTTGTTCCCGACTCGTGTGGCGAGCTAAGCTAACGGCTGCGTGTAGCTTCATAGCAAATATGAATATTGCTGACCTCTTGCCCCTAAATGTCTAAATGCTCCTTTTAAAATCTAAGTGCGGATACATTCACAAGTCGCTCCCGATGAGTTGATGGCGCCGCTGTGTCGGGTGTGGCCGTCATTGGCTGGCGGGTCGGCGGTGGCGGCGACGTACCGGGCTTGTTGACGGGGGAGGGAGGGAGGAAGCTGGCGGGCATGGACCTCAGCCGGTCGTTCTGCAGCGCCTCCATGAACGGCTCCTTTAAATGCTCTGAGGGAAGAGAGAGAGGGAGCCAGCCGGGCCAATGAAAAACCAGCGCTCGGCGGCATCGCGGCAGCCATTTTGGCCAGGGGCTGAGTCGGTGCCGCCGGCGCTGCTGCTGCTCTGAAAACCGCGGCTCGTATTTCAGTTTTAAAAGCCAGACGCAGTCGCGGACGCCAGAACCTCAACTGCCCACGAGGGGTTTTTATAAAGGTCTGTAAAATCAAGCTGGTCTTCGGGTCAAAGGTCGCGCTTACCTGGCAGCTGCGGGTGTATTTTCTCGGCCATGTAGCGCGGGAGGTCGCGCGGCATCTCCCCCCGCACGTCCACCAGCACCCTGGTGTGTGTGGAGGAGATCTGGTAGATGAGCACCGGGCTCGGGTCGGCCAGCACCAGCTCGGCGTGGTTGGCTTTGAACTGGGGGCAGTCCTGGCGGGGGGGGGGGAGGGGGGGGGGGGGGGGGGGCGGGCA
>CAAKHG010000342.1:2568-31498 GCA_901007715.1 Dactylopterus volitans
TTTAAAGGTTCCCCTCTCTCCCCTCCCGCGTCCTCTGTTTGCCAAAAATATGCACACTCACTGCGCACAATCCCAGAAAACATGAAATATTTATCCTTATCACAGCTGTCACAGAGCAGAGCCGCGCGTTGCCTCAGAAATGATTTTGTGGCTAGCGTCGAGGCGCCTATCACTGACATGGAATCACAGGGGGAGAAGATAACATGTGGACGTGTTGTTTGTGAACAGATGTAGCTCATCACCTTCACTCTGCCGGCAACGCGACGTTCCACACTCAGCTATGAAATGCCCTTCCTTGATGGAAAACGAGGGAGGGGCTGCAGCTACATCGAGATCAAATGAAATACGTTATTATTGTTCTTGAAGTTTTTTGGGTGGGGTTTTTGGGGTGAGGGTCGTCTTGGACAAGATTGAGCCTCAACCTTCTGAGCAGCTCCGTGAGGTCGCACGCAGGCTGCTAATGTCAGCATGCCAACATGTCGATGTTTGGGATGTTTTTTGCGATTTTGCGGGGGGGTTTTTTTGCGATTTTTGTATAAAACACCGTGTCTATGTGAGGTTGATGAGGTCGTCATCAATTCTCACACGCTTGGTCATAAGCGAGAGTATAGGGCAAATTCGATTGTTGGTCTGTTGATTCCACTGGATTAAATGTCAGGGTCATGGAAGTTAATTGGATTCATCCTCGATGGACCCTGAATATCTGTTGAAAATTTCATGGCAGCCTATTCAGAAATTATCCACATATTGCCGTCAAATGCACGAATGTCATCCCCTTTATTCCACTGGGGGAAACGTACGGTGTCGCCAAGGTCAGCGCTTATTAGGCTGCAGTGTTGTGCATCAGTGATAGATGAGGAAATTAGATGTGATATGTTTGGTCACTGCAGAACAAGTCAGAGGAGAATAGTCGAATTAGAAATTGAATTGGGGGGGGGGGCGCAGGCTGGAATGAAAAATGAAAGGAAAAAGAACAGAGTGGTGCATTGTGAACCAGTTTTGGAGTCCCCTGCCGTGTGGCAAAACAAAATAATTTGCCAAAACGTGGACACGTCACGATTAATCCTCCTCACAATTCTACTTCAGTACGACAACAAAAACAGGCACAACAAGCCCTAAAGGTGCAATCCACGGAACGATCAATTCATTAAATGCCAAGACTTTTTTTTCACCAAACCTTTTGTTCCAAGGCTGCAAATATATAATGTAACAACTCCTTCAAAGAACAAATGGGTGGGTCCGTCCATCATTTATAGCCGCTCTAATATGGCGAATAGTCTCGTTCGTCTTATCTTCCGCTTATCTGGGTCCAGGTCGTGGGGGCGTCCGATCCACATTGCACCATATGGTTCCTCCTGCAGGTGGTGGGTCTGCTTGAGGACGGACTCATGTCTCTGCCTCGGGCTGGACCTGACCAGACCCCATAGGTGAAGGCACGGCCACCAGGCACTCGCCAAAAGACCCTGTCCCCAAGCCTAGTTCAAGGACGGGGCCCCGGTAACCCTCCAGGCAGGACCATTCTGTGTCTGTCCCTTCACCCAAGAGCAATTTGCCATGGGAGACCCTACCAGGGGCTGCTGCCCCCGACAACATAGCTCCTGGGATCATTAGGACACTCAAACGCCTGCACCACCATAAGGTGAAGGTCCACGGAGGGGAATGGCTAATAGTTTGGTTTCTAATTCATTGTAAAAAATCTTAGCATCTACTGATTAGACTGGCACAAGATGTATTCTGTGATCCAGGTCATGACATTTCTAACTGCTTTACGAAGGCAACTCGACATTTTCTCAATGTTCTTTTCCCCTTTATCGGGTGATTCATAATTTTTGTCGGCGCCGATTGCGCAGCAACTTCTCTTCTGCAAACACGGCGCGCTGCGTCTGACGCCACGTCCTCTTCAGCACACGCGGGGCGCTTCAGGGCGCTACATTATTCACACTGGACTCTGACGCCTGTCACATTTAAATTATAATTTGGACAACCATGCAGACATTCGGATCTCGGCAAAAAAGGGGAATTGAGTATTAAGACCCGCGGTGTGAACGTAGCCCAAGTGACTGGTGGGAGTGTTTGAATGCCTCGCACTGCTCCCGTCGCTAATCAGAGCTGAAGAAGCCTTGAGCTTGAGAGGTGAAACATCTTCCTGAACTTCGCATAGTGCCAAAAATAGAGTAAAAATCCAACTGATTCTGCCCAATTTATATCATATTCTCAAAGCCGTAAAGTCTGGATGTTTGGAGGTCAAAATGAACCCTTTCATCACCATTATCAGCCACAGTTATCCACTGAATCAACAACCTAACAGCTCGAGAGCACTGGCCTGCCGCAAGTCTCCAGCCCAAAGAGCCTCGCACATCAGGGCACATTTGCTTCAGTGAGCAACCGGAGCTTCTTAACATCAAGTAGCGTTGAAAGACAAGGTTGCGACGACGCAAATTTTAACGTGTGAGAAAAGGTGGGAGTGTTTGAATAACTGATTTTCTTCTGTTTGCTCAGTGAGGTCAGAGGGGAGAAAAAAAAAACGAGACGAATGTCCCGCAGAGACCGAGCAAGTTACTCCCAACATAAATATATACGCCTCGCATGACGGATGCCTCGCCAGGGAACCCGCACAAGGTCGTAAAAAGGATGTCGAAATCACGGCGCACCACAGAAGCTTGCTAACGACTGCGCACAAGCGGTCCGGATGATTTAAATTCTGGACGGCTTTGCTGTACTTCAGCCAGATATTTTTTTCCACGTTTTTTTCAAAGGAAAGTAGCGGATTGACGAGTGAAAGAATGATTGAGGGGGAGTTTGTCACGTTGTACAGTGGGCCCGCCACTCAAGCCATCACAATGAGCTCGGGGGAGTTTTATTTATGTGGTTATGATGAATGCTTTCATCATTCTGTGGACTCTGTGGACCCAAAATGAAAATGTATGAAGTCTGTCAGGAAATGACTGGCGTGGTTCTCAAAAAACGACGAGTTGTGACCCCTATTTTTCGCTCTCGTCTTTTCCCCCATTCCTCGCTCATTCAGCGCAGCAGAGACCGTTCTTCTTGTCGTTTGAAATATCTTGACAGCCCAGCCTCAAAACGGAGATAATTTATTTCAAAAGTCCTATTTTACAAACAATACATTTTTTATTTGAATGTTAAGAAAAGGCTTCATCCCGATGCTCTAAATGCCACTCTTTAGACACAATGAGCAGCTGAGTGATTAAAGCAAACTGGAAAAAAAAAAAGGCGTTCGTCGTGTCTTGACTGCTGAAATATATCTGTGGTGCATTTTCCGTGCAATTCAGCAGTAGCGGCGCCTGTTTTTTTTCTTCTTTTTTCTACAAAATCTCGTAGATTTTTCAAAGATGCCTAAAGTCATGCACAAATTTCCCTCAATAAGATCCAATTTAATGTTGTCAAAACAGCCCATTATTTAAATCAGAAGATTAACGCGCCTTACTCCATGAGGCATGGGGATGCTTCGAGCACAGCACCAGTGCCAGCGCGCTCGCGGTGACAACGCCAATGTTGACGCCGAGCAGGTTTGGTAGCCACGTCCAGAAGTTGCGCTGCAGCTGCGTGTGTCAACTTGAGGGGGGGAGTGGCGGGCTGCACTCCCTCGAAGGCAACGGGGTCTTTTAGGCGGGAGTGAAGACGCAGCATCGCCTCCGTAAACGTCGCACAGGAGCTGCCGAGGGGCTCGGTTTCCGTCCGCTGATGTTGTTGAGCGTCAGCCGGTGTTTGTGTGATGCGCCGTGGCGGAAACACAGCTGTTGGCAGAACGGTTTGACGCTGTCGCTGCTGCGGATGGACTCCTCTGACACAGCTGTCTCTGCACAGCACCTCACAAACACTCACACACACACACACACACACACGCACACGCGCACACACACAAGCACAAAGACATTCTGAAGCACACACCACCACTGTGGCGCGTCGTCATACCCTGAGCTGACCCGCAGCGATGTTGAAAAACAAAAGTGCAGACACAGACTCTTTTGAGACCCTCATACTTGCTGGAAGATGGAGGCGATGAGTGAAGTTACAATAAATACAACATCTAGCTTTGTAGTCAACAGAACACACAAAGGAATGATGGAGCTGTGAGCTGTAGGTGGGCCATCTGAGGATGGTGGTCTCAGTTTTTAAGACAACGTTGGTTGATTTATCACGGCTTACTTGCGGCCGTTTGAAATTGGCGGACTGCAAATCCTCATCCTGTCCCTTTGTTGTTGTTGTTGTTGTTGTTTTTGTTTTGTTTTAAAAATTGAACCCCGATAAAAGCATCCATTCTGGTTTAGGAATTGTTTCGCTGTGGTCAATCAGGCTCACAAAGTGAAAAGGAGACTTTCATCTGTGTCTGAAGTACAGGATGTTCTGTGCTGCGCTTCCTTATAAACATGAACTGAGCCTTTGCGATGTGCAGGGGCATTTTTCAGCTCCACGATGGCTGCTCCTGCCATCGGTGAGCTCTCGCGGTTTTCACTTGTGCATTTCTAAAGAATTCAATGGCTCCCCGTTGTCTGCAGTAATAGAAATCCAAATTCATACATCTCCTCCACCCAGCATACTGATATATCTCACCCTCCCCGCTGATTTACCACCTCGCGTCAACTCTTGCGCGTTTAAAAACGATGCCAACTTGTTCACGAGCCTAATTTCTTATCTTGCCCACATGTGCCCCGTGGCTGCTCGAGCGAACTCGGTTGACACATTGTTTATTGATGTGAGCGGCTGACAAATTCTCCATGTGGTAATCCAGATTTGTTACTTAATGACATGAATTTGAATAATGAGTGGAATTGACAGATTGAGCCTGAAAGGAAATGCATGGTGTCGACTGCTTTCACGGTTTAATGCTGTTACAAATTGCCACTGGAGGAAAAACCATGTTTGTATGCAAGTAGGACATCTATTTATTATAAGGCTGCAACCTTATTATGTTGCTGTATTCACTCTGCGCTGTTTGCAGAATGGAAACCGGAGTGACCATGGTCACCCATTGGAAAGTCCCTTTTGCACAAAACGCCCATTAAATATAATTCTAATCACATACGCCGTGTCTTAGAATGGTTGGCTTATTTATAGCATGACACACTAAATTGTATTTTATCCCACCCAGTGTTCCTATTATGAAGTTCCATAGAAAGAAATATGCGCTTCAGCTGGCTGGGAGTCAGGCTGTGGATGATTGCCTGCATGAAGATTTTTCCAGCATTTTGTCTCTCCAACATGGTAGAGAGAGTTTACACTCATTTGAGTTATAGCAAAGGTTACTTAAGAGTCTGTCCTGCACACCACCCACACACACACACGCGCTCGCACACACGCACACACACACTGTTTTGTACTTGAATATGTCTGTCTACCATCACTGACATAATGGTTTTTCCAGCTATTAACAATGTGAGGACTGGTCAAAACACATTCTCCAAGAATGTTGTCACTCTTCGAGGTGTTAAACTGAGACTGGTCCTTGCAGAGGCAGGAAAACAAGAGCAAGCGGAGACCTTCAGACACACACAATTTTGTATCAGCCGTTTGTTATTGCAAGAATTTAACTGTTTCTTTCTTTCTTTCTTTCTTTCTTTTAAATTCTGGTGGTTAACATCCAATTCCTGTGAGGCTCAATCAGACACACACACACACACACACACACACACACACACACGCGCGCGCGCGCGCACACACACACACACACACATTAATTAACTGGAGACCTACCCAAACCACTACTTGCCTAAATAAAAAACAAAACAAAAGCTGACCTCATCCTGCAATTGTACGACTTTGTGTTTTAGTGACTTGCATTTATTTCTGGAACGTAAAATGAGAGATAAAAGTTAAATTGACCCTAGTCGGGTAGCTCGACAGGAAAAGACGATTGCAAGTATGGAAATAGTTGTTCATATAGCAACAAACGCACTTGAAATTAAATCAAGTGCGGCAACGCTCAAGGACAGATATAGAATGCGGAGGGAGATGTGCAACAGAGGACGTCCGTGTCCGCGACACACCATTACCGTAAGAGGAAGAAAAATGCAACGCGGCAGCCATTTTTTGAACGAGCCGTATAGACTGCACTCGTTTTCAATTTCCGTCCATCCGTACGTAGATATGTGCATTTTTGCATGGAATTTTAGCCTCGGAAAACTCTTGTCTAAAAGTGGATTTACGGCTGAATGTTTTTTGAGAGTTGGCACAATGCCGTTCTTAACCGGCCCTCTTACCTGACAGCCTCATCCTATTTATGCCATTTTGCGGGATAATCCCCGGCGCAATCTCATTTTTATGGGGCGTCATTGGAAGTTGAGTGGGCCCTGAAAATATGGCCAAAAGCAGGAGAGGAGGGCTGATAATTCCACTGCAGCAGCTAATGCATCAAGATGAGCTCGAGAAATTGAGAAATGCCGCAAGAATTGGATTGGTGGAGGTCACCCGAGGCCTTTTCCTCATCAACAATCACCGCATCCATTCTTCTCTCTTCCGCTCTGACACTTACTCACTGTGAGCTGACAGGTTGAAGGATGTTTCTAAATCTCTTTTTCTCTCCCCCGGGCGGGGGGGGGGCTGTCACCTGCAGGCCAGTCTCACACTTCTATTCCTTTTTCATCACCACTTGTTCGAGTCACATGCCGGCGCTCTCGCGTATATTCCAAAAAGCGCGCTTTCTTCCCTCGAGCATTTCACGCGTTTCACTCGTAAGCTTGCAGCCTGATTTCAAAAAATGTTTTTTTTTTTTCTTTTTGTGTGTGTGTGTGTGTGTGTGTGTTGTGTGTGTCAGTAGTTTTATGTTCACCTTAAACACATTTCCCTCCTCTCGAGTTGCTTCTTTTGAAGCCGCCCGCCGGCGTCGACGGGGACGGTGAACTGCATTTTCGAGGCCTGCTGTCTAGTCCGCGCTGCGTTCTCCGGCACACGCCGGCCGTCTTACATCCCGCAGCCGCTTTGTTGGGATCCGGAATGCGCCCGGCCGCGCGCCTCTCCTCTTCCGCTCTCACTCCTCCCCTGTTTTGTCTGTGCCTGTCGGTATGCGTTTGAATCCGCAAGTGTGCATTACGTCCCCTCCTTATTGCATGAAGCTCAGTGCCGTCCGAGTGAAAGGGATGCGAGGCGGCTCTAGCGGGGATAGGCAGTCGGAGCAGATAGCGCATGACAAACTGTGACCGGTTGACCCTCGGCTGTGTGATCCGAATGGACGGGCGGTGTAGACCCGTGTCAGAGTCTCTCCGAGCTGCCAGGCGGCGACGCCAGAGAGGAGAGGAGTCTATCAGGTGGAGCGTTTTCCTCCCGCATGACTCATCCTGCCTCGGAGTGTCTTGGATGACAGTCGCAGTGGAGTAGACAACTGTTTAGTCATGCTGAGCCGCGCAGTCCTTTTGGTGGACTCGGGATAAGGTGGAAAAGAACGGAGCTCATTCATCGCGATAGCGCGGTTTTAAAAGCCCTGCGTCACACACTGTACGTGTAATGGTGTTGGATGGGGCTATGCTTGCGTAGTGGTGAGGAGGAGGAGGGGCGGGTCTTATGTAAAAGCAATAAATTCTACGGAGTAATCAGAGTGGCTGCCTTCCATTTGGCTGCACAGGTAACATGTGGTGTTTATAACCAACAGCAGATTTATGGAACAATGTTTTGATGGCTCCTATTTATTTGTATTACATGCATGTGTTTCTGCTATAAATGATGTTCGGTGTCATTAACTTAACAGATTGCACTGCGAACGTTTCATAGAATGAAGATGGATGGAAGAAGAGCACACAGATACACTAACGGCTTCATTCGACTGCAATGGGATTAAGAATACACCAAATCGTCAATCAACAAAATTGTTGGGCAACGATAAAATTTTCACCTGTCACCAAAGGAGAGTTGGATGATCCCGAAGGTCCTCAGGATTTGTTGTCTGGACAATAAATGTCTGCTCCAAGTTTGCAATCTATGTAGGACGATATGTATGTAGTTGCTGATATTTAGACCAGGCTTTTTAGCATAAGAAGAAACACTGTACTTTAAAAACACATCTTGCTGTTGATTGCACCCTCTTGAAATGACAACCATCATCCTGCCAAAACAAGCATGACCACGAGGAAGACTTCCTTGAAAGGCCCCATGAGTCACAACATCTGTGTGGTTGGATTGGGGGTTTTAGGCTTTGCGTTACTTATATGTACGGAGAGAGGAATGTCGACTTTCTTCTTCACTGCCTGTCTTACTCCTTTGTGTACCTGTGTGTGTTTGTGTGTGTGTCCCAGCAGACGTTATGGAGGGGAAAAGCGCCATTCTGCTGGGCATGAGTCAGTGGAACTCTAATGACCTGGTGGAGCAGATTGAAACTCTGGGACACATGGAGGACCAGTCACATGGTACATTCCATACACACACACGCTCGCACGCACGCACACACACACACACACACACGTCACAAAATGATGAACAATGGATGGAATTTTATCTTCTATTTAAAGCCGAAGAATTCAAAAAAAAAAAGTCGACCCTGACATCAGCTTATAAATATGAATGTCAAAATCTGTATTAGTGAGCACTTCACTTTTTGCCAAGATTATCTATCCACTTGGCCATTTGGCAGGTCAGCCGCCGATCAGCCATAACATTAAAACGACTGCTCTTTACCATTGAGTATAATGCAATCGCCCTCCGATAAATTAGCCTTTCAGGGAGGAATTTTGTGTGGAATTTTTATTGAATCTGTTTGAGAGAGGTGTTGACATATTTTAATGATTGCTATTAGGACTGACATTTGTGATGCTGTTGAACTGCACTGGGTTTCACTCAGAGGTGTCTCTAATATTTTGGTCATCCCACATACATACATTAATATGACAAAACATTAGGAACACTTCTCGGTAAAACCCAGTTGCAGTCTCTCGTTGCATCACATTCGATGGTAAAAATGCAGTGGTTTTAATTCCACGGCTGGTCCGTGTGTCAGGATGCTGATTGCGTGGCATGATTACGATTCTGATTATCGCACAGGTGTGCCGAGGACCGGTCAAAATAAAAGGCCACGCTAAAAAAAAAAAGGTGCAGCTCTTTCATGCAGCACGACGCCAGACGTGTGTGCGGGAGTGTGCGATCGGCATGCTAACCGCAGGGAAGCCCATCAGAGCTGTCACCTGTGAACCGAGTGCTTCTTTCGCTGCCACAAGCCACCTCCAGCGAGAATCTGGCAGCGCATCTAGCTGGCCTCACAACCGAAGACCGCGTGTAACCCCTGCCAGCCCTGGACCGCCACATCTGGCGTCCCCCCCCGCCCCCTGGAGACATCATCTGAGATCAGCCTCTCAGGCAGCCGATGACACTGTCGGTTCGTGCAACCCGCAGAATTTCTGTAAACATCCCTGCGAGCTGAAAATGTCGCAGTCCTCGCATGGCCCGCATACTCACCTGACTTGACACCCCGTTGCGCATGTTTGGGATGATTTAATTCAACACGTGTGACAGCGGCTTCCAATCCCTGCCGACCGGCCACTGAAGGGTGGAGCGATAATCCAAAGGCCGCAGTAAATAACCCGATCAGCTCTATGTGAAGGAGATGTGTTGCACTGCCTGAGGCAAGTGGTGGTTACAGGAGATAGCGACACTGTCGTTCGGGGTCAAATAATGGTACTCCTTTCAAAGTAAGCTGCATATTTTGGAGCGGCCTATTATAGTCACCAGTCCACAAACACACCGCGACAATAATCGAGCTGTTCAATCAGCGTCTTCATAGGCTTCACCTGCCAAGTGGATGGATTATCTTCGCAAAGGGTTAAATGCTTACTAAAACAGATTTTAACAAGTGTGTAGGCAAAATCCTGGAGAAATAAAACTCCTGTGTGCACAGAAGAAATTTTAGATCTTTGACCTAAAATAATGAATACGGAAGAGGATAAAGGCAAAAAAAAAAAAAAGTTTTTTCCTCTAGAGAATTCTCACAGAACTCCAACTTTTTTTTTTCTTTATTTGTTGGCCCTAATCCTCTGCACATGAGAAACGGGAATGAGAATAAAATTTTCTCATTTATACTATTGTTGACTGTATGTGCTTGGTAGATAGTGTTGAAGACCGTCGATCAGGCCAACACAAAAGTCTTGAAGCTCCAAAGGTGGGCTTTGTAGAGTGACCATTACATGTCCCATACTGTTTTCTACACCTTGACATTTTTTACATTGACTTTTTATTGCGCCATCCACCGACTGACTGATGACACTCACACGCTGATGCTGTTGGCTACCATGCAGAGACACTTCCTCACGGTCCCGAGGAGCCGGGGATGGAACCAGTAACCTTTTGATCAGCAGGCGGGGCCACGCCACCTCCTGAGCCACGTCGCCTCACGCTGACATCAAAACTGAAAATTTGTAGCCCAAGCTAAACGTTTCCACGTCCAAATCAAAAAATCCCCACAAAGACGGGGGCTGAAACGAGAGAGCGGACATTTGTTTGATGCTCCGTCGCGCCTGAATAAAAGGGGAGCGAAAGTGAGTCTGAGATGGAGATAAAAGTGACCGCGATAGCGCGCAGATATAATGCGTTTGCTGCTCAGAGCCCTGGCGTGATTGCGCTCTGTTCTTCCTGCACCTCCGTTTATTTATGCACATCTAAAGCGTCGGGGCGGCCGACAAGAGCTTTCACTGAAGGGTTAAACAAAACAGGGGCACAAATGGTTGCAGCGCCGACGCGCAAACCTTTATCCTTGTGCAATCACTCAGCAACTGGAAATGAATTAATGAGACGCTGACCAAATAGATGTAGGGATATTTTGACTTGGTCGCTGAATGAGCAGAATTTCTGATTAACTCTAGAGGTTGTCCCTCCCCTCATCTTTTCTGCCACATTTTGGCATTATTTATTTCTAGCTTTCCTCGACGCTCCCATTTTACGATCCAAAGGGATATCAGTGCAAGGGTTCCTCTTTAGCCCGAACCTCAGATTGACAGACTTTTCTTCATCCTTTTTCTGTATTTATTTATTTATTTTTGGTCACAAGCTGCTCAAGTTATCCAATAAACATCTACATCTTTTTGGGTTTTGGCAGTAGAATCTCAGGAAATATCAAAACCGATGGACGCCGTGCTCGGGCGCAGCGGTTGAAATATCCGTGCCGAGCACAGGCAGGAGGAATGGAAAATTGTTTTTATGTTCGTTCTCGGCAGAGAAGACACAATTCTCCAGATGAATTCTCCCTGTGATGATGTTATTTCATCAAGAGTCTCTGGTGTGATTATCCAGCCTGAGTGACTGAGTGGATGACATATTGCCCGGAGATTTAACTGCATTATTTATTTATTTTTAGACACAATAACAAAAGTTGGGTTTAATACTTTCTGATGCATAAATCTGAGCCGAGATATATATATGCAGATCAGTGGTTTGCGATGGAGCAGTCAAACTCCCACAGCAAGAGCCTCAGCTAAGAGGAAATTAAATCAATATTCTCAGGGCTAAATTGACATGAATGTTTTATGACTATTTGTCACTTTCCATTATTAGTTTTATATCAATCTGTAAAGGTTACACTAAGCGGCCCACTAATCCAATATCTAAATAGAAATCCGAAGCGAATACATGTTTTTCGCGTCTATTTGCCAGCCAAGGATACGTTTGCCATTCGATAAACAACTGGGAATAAAAAAAGAATCTGAGGCTTGAAATTGAAAAGGCAGCAAAGAAAGAGTTAGTTTATCAAACAGAATCAATGATACTAATGTGTTTTCAGTATTAACTGCGCTTTACAGCCTCCAGTCCTGTGCTGCTGGTGTGACGCTTGCTATTGGCTTTGCTCACTGATAAATGGACCAGCTCTTGCTGCAAAGGTCGGTCGCAGAGTTCTGGCAGACCGGGGCGGATGTTTTGAACCGCTGCGAACAGAGTCTGGCCCCGCAGACGCGAAAGAGAAGCCGCTCCTGCAGAGGTGCCGCGCTAAGTCGTGTGCTGATAACTGAAGAGGTGGATCCACTGAATATTTCACATCCCACGCACACACACACACGCACACACCCCGACACACCAACACCTGACCACTGACTAACCCAGTCATGACCTGCTAAGTGCCCCACTGCAACAGTAGTGCAAGTCATAGTTGTTGCACTCCAGGTTAATGTTCACAGTGTCTGTCAAAATGCACATTTGTTGTTAATGAGGAACCGGTGTGTCAGGTCTTTTTTTCCGTGTGCATTATTAACTTACCAGTGAGACTCTGTGCGTGGAACTCAGGATTACAAAAAAGACCAAACCAAAGACCAAACTGTGCACTTATTACAAAAAATGACTGTGATGCCTGATATAGCTTATTTCTCTGTGCATGTGCACTTCATTATGATGAACATGATCCCTTTAGATGATTTTTTATTTTTTTTTACTCGGTCCTCCTCACACAGACGCTCTTGTAATTACTCACCGGGGCACCAAATGTTTCCGAATGTGCAGCTGAAAACACGGTCCCCGGAGAATGCACTATTCAGATCTGTTTTTTCTTGTAATTAATGCCCAGGTTTTTCATTCATTTATTTAGTTTTTAGAAACAGCATCGTTAAAAATATATATCTATTTTTGACCCATTTTTAGTTGTTTGATGTTTTCGGTAGGAACAAATGGGATTCGGGGGAAGTTGGGAATAAAATCAGACTCACACATTTTAGTTTAGCTCTTTTCCTGGGATTCATTGAGAATAACAATTATCATGAGCTTTACACTTGCCATTATCACATGCCAGATTTATGCTGAAAGGGGTGTGGCCATCTCCTCTCTCCGCAGTGGCTGCGAGGAGACTGCAGCGTTCCAAAACTTCACTCTCAAAATGTAGTCTACATCGTCTGCTATTCCTTAAGTTATCGCTTTAAAGCCTATTGGAAATTATGCTGCACATATGGGAATATGACTACTGAACCGTAAAAAGTCTTGCATAAAACACCATTATGGATCCAGGCGGGGGAAAAAAAAAAACGTATCTTGAGTTGGACTGATAACGTTTGCGTATTGAGGACTTTGTAGTTGAGGGCGAGGATTAACGGTCAGAGCTGCGGCAAATGAGCACACTCGTTCAGAATGATGAAGAGTAAAGCGGGTTCAAACATGCAATATGTCATTGAACATGACAACGGATGTAGATTGCAAAGCGCGGGGCGTCGTGATTAAAAAGAGCTATGAGTTGGGTGCGATGGGTGGTAGCTAGCTGCCTCCGCTGCAGTGAAGCCCCTCCAGCTCCTTCAGCCCTCGCGTCGAGAGTCGGATCACAAAAGACGAGGGTTTGTCCCTCATCGCACTGTCGTCATTAATATCAGGGTTTGCGTGTGTGTGTGTGTGCGTGCGTGCGCGCGCGCTGCTGGAGCTGCTCAATGCATCTGAAAGTACACTCAGTGCTCATCGAAAGCAAATCGCCCTGAAATGGTTGACCGGGGATATGTTGCCTTAAATGGAGTGTATGATGTACCCTGTGTGACTGTAGAGGGGTCTAAATCTAATGGCGGATATACAGAGTTGTTATTATGGAGGGTAACACACAGCGGCTACACTGTAAAACTGTATGTGGCCCCAGTGGCCCATAAGGCCACTTCTGATTTATCCTCCTCCATGTTTGAAAACATCATGATTACAACGGACAATCTTCTCCATGAAATGGACAGGGCAGCGCACATTAGATGTTCCCGTGATATCATCAGTGTGAAGCTGTGTCTCAGGCGCTTTTCATTTCAGTCACATTACAGAAGTGAAACGGCGATACAAGCGCACAAACAAGTGTAATATCACATAAATTTCCGCTCCATGAAATCTATTATCGGGCCCCGAGTTCTGCTCTGTGATATCTTGTTCCTCTGAGAAAAATTCTGGGTCCAACGTCTTTAAAGCTCACTGATTCTGACTGAACCTAGATTAACTGATAAGAATAGTTTTTGTGTTAATGGGAACAAATATTGATAGAATTTTTTTTTTTTCTTTCATTTTTGTGTGAGAGCCGCTATGTTTTCTTTGGCGTGTCTGTGCACCTGGTCGTGGTCTTCTCAGTCTGGTTTTACCATCCATCCACTCCTGAGAGGAAATATCCGTCTCTTTAGCTGCCAGGTGCTCCACTGTGTTCATCCGCTCCGTTCATTACGTCTGAAACTGGCTGTCGACCGCGCGGTGTGCGGAGAGTTTTCCGGGGTTCATTCCCGAAAACTGCTGCGCGCTGCAACCTGAAATGGCTAAATGGCACTTAGATAAAAATCTGATGCCGGGCATTCAATCCATTCGCAGAAAGCACATCTTGTCCTTTAAAAAATGGCGAGGCAGAACGTCGAGGAGTGGAGGGCGGAGGGGTGGACGAGTGTGCAGCTTGTCCCACTTCCACGCAGAGTCTGTGCCTCAAACCTGTGATAAATGTTTGGTTTCCCACTGATCCAGCACAATTGATTTTGTCGTGTCACAATTTTCTCCATCACTCAATAATTCATCCCGCGTCGCTCCAACAGAAAGCCCCTTTTGCCCGGGCCGTCCAGCCATAGACGGCAGCCACAATCGTGGATTAGACTGTTAATTCCAAAACAACAATGGCTGCTGGTTAAGAGATAAGCGGAGACGCTGCCGTACTATCAGTTATATTTGAACTTGAGGCTGTTTCTTTATTAAAAGAGGAGCAACCAACGGTGACAAAGGCTTTTCTTATTTACTCTTTGCTTTTACCCAATCCCTTGCCAAGTACTTTTTTGAAAGTGCCTGCACTTTTATTAAATTGTAACCACACTTTCTGTATTTCAAAGTAAATATATTTGCACAAGTGTCCATTATAAATGAACACCATCATTTAAGTACCGAAATTTCAGAGATTTGCAAAATGGATTTAGACACCATTATCTGCACTGTTGCCCATAAAGTCGGACTCATTTTGTTTTCAGACACATTCCCCTTTTTATTCCTATTTATACACTTCAGTAATCGCCTTTGACCAGATCAATAAAGTTTTGAGAAGACATACACTGTATCTATCAGGAGCCGCAATCCTGTCAAGAGAAGGAGTACGAAAAAAATATTTTATTCCAACTTTATGGGCAACAGTGTAGTTTGGCCACCTGAGAGGATTCTTAATGAAAAACTTGGTCCATCTCGTATAGTTTTGTTCGAAACAAACATTAACCGTTATGCTGTAACCAGAGTTTGTAAATGGCCAAATCCAGTTTATCAGTATAGAGATTTAGAAATTCGGGGACGTCCAGGCTTCAGGCATAAGTGTGTGATTTGTCCAAAAGGACATGAAGCGTGTGTGTGTGTGTGTGTGTGTGTGTGTGGATCAGACTGTGGTGCTGTGCAGGTCACTGGTTCCCCTGAGAAACTCTACAATTAAAATGTGAGGTCACGGGGAACCCTTGAAGGTGCGGCCGGACCATTCTGACTCAGAGCGGCATGAACGGCGACCTCCTCCAGTCTTTATCCATTTGTTGGTTTCCTCAAAAGCCTTAATGAGTTCATAAACTCTGTCCTCCTGCTCCCCATTATTCCTTCATCTCCTCTTTTGTTCAGCTCGGCGTCCTCATCATTCATTTCCCCCCTTTGCTCTAGCTGCACCGTCATCCCCTTCCCATCGAATCTCATCATCGCCGACCCTCCTCGCCGCCTCCCATTCGCAATCTTTCAACATTCATTACTCCACAAGGCAGCGGAAAATGTAAACACTTTTCCACTCAATTCAAGAGGCTTGCAGTGATGGAAACCTCGGTGGCAGAGAGGAACGCCTGGAGCACAACTGCCCCTCGGTTTCCACTGCGCTCTGCCTCTTCATCTCCCACGTTTCGGCTAGTGCGATCCAGCATCAGCTGCAAGCCGTCTTTCAGACTCCCCATCTGTCCCCTATGCAAACAGTCTTATCTGTCTCTGTGTGCCGCGCTCTTTTCATTAAGCATCTTTTTGCTGAGGAAGAAAAACCCAAACAAAAAAAAAAAAAACCCCAAATGCCGCATAACGTAGTCGAACCTGAAATAGCCGCGTTACATAACTGATCCTTTTTGAAAAATTGTGGACCCCCGTGATAACGAAACCCTCTTTGCTGTGACTCTGCTGCTTTCTCTTGCCACTAATCTGGGATAACATGAGCAGAAATGTCTACGTCAGTGGAAACAAGGAGATGACTGACTGATCAGCCCTGCCAAACTTCAGCTCCACACAGACTATTTGCTGCCAACATGATATGTGATAAGAAGATAATGGCCCACGAAGTAACCCAGGGAGGAATGTTGAAAGGGAGGATGATTTTCCGCGGCTCTTTCTTCTACATACACCCTGTAGCTCTATTCAGAGACGCATGCAGAGAGCCTCAGACAGAAAACATAGATTTCAGGTCAGAGACTCATCTGTATTCTGCCCACCACCTCCCTCTGGCCATGTCTTTTTTTTTTTTTTTTTTTTAGCATGTGATGCTTGCATAGGCACAGTTTCCCTTATACTTTAATTGGAATTAAATGAATGGCTTTTCCGCTTTACTGCCTTTCGCACAGTCACAAAACTGCCCAGAGAGGCTCTGAACCTGAAAGACAGAAGCCGTTCCTCCGCAGAATGATAATGACTGAGCGAGGAGACGAGGTGAGATAACGACGACAAGAGAGTGACCTTAAAGGCTCTGCTCTCCATACAGGTGACATGATGGCGCGTCATTTCTCGTTTTTTGTTGCCTTGAGACGTTTTTTTGTTGTTTTTTTTCCCACCCCTGCATGTACAGTATGTAATTGTGCCAACATCTGTGTGTTTCTGCATAGCGCGTGTTTACATGTACAGCGTGTGCATGTGTGCATATGTGCGTTTTATCGTCTGGCGGGGACTGTGATGCAAGAAATGCCGTGTGATCACACATGGACATCAGATAATCACACCCAAACAGCACTGTTGCCGCCTGCAGCCCAGAGGGTGGGCTGCAGGCTGCGTGTTTGCGCGTGTGTGTTTGGTGGGGGGGGGGGCGTTATGCAAACGCTATATGCACTTTGCTTCTCAGCTCCACATGGATTTCTCCCCGCTAATGGTTAACACTTTCTTTCTTCTGACCCAATAGAAATCTTGATCGAGCGCCGTTAGCGTTTATGTGCTGCACAAATGGCATGTAGCTATATCGCGGTGGTAGAAATGTATCAATACCACTTAAACTCTTTTGCTGATTGCGATTCATATTTACCTCATACTGGGTGGTGCGCAGTATACCCAATTACTATAATTCTGTTTCTTCATATTACAGTCTTAATTTACATAGAGCTCCAATTTCATCTATCTGTCATGGAGGAGGGATCCCTCCTCTGTTTCTCCTCCTTCAATTCTTACTTTTTTTTTTCAGTGCGCTTTCAGTTGTTTTTCCGAAAGGTTTGCAGTCAATAAATAAAAATGGAGTCCTGTCTGGTACCCGTCCAATGCTGAATGTTTTCTGCTTCAACCTCTGCAAAGTCTTTAATTCACAGTTTGCCTAAAGTCACAGTGAACCGGAGCCTGTTTTGATGAGGTGATGTATGTCTACATTTAACATCATAAGTGGCTAAAATCTAATCATGTCTGGAGAGTTGAGCCAATCTTTCATATTTGATTGCCTCACCAAAAGCGTGGCTCAGTGAATACGGAGCGATTCAGAGATCCGCGGCAGCAGAGGGCCGTGGGGTCAGCCGGCAATTAAAGCGTCAAAATCCATTATCAGCTTTATATTCATCATTACCCTTCTGTTGTCCCAAGGCTGCTTCTTCTTTTTCTTCTTCTTCTGCTTCTTCTGCTTCAAACAGTTTCTATTAAAGTGCCACACTTAGCCCCCGCTGCTTGTCCAGTTTTTTTTCCACCATGTTTTATTAAATGAACGGTGCATGTTTTATTAAGCTGCTGAAGCAACCATTGCATTGGTTTCGCTGCCTCGGACAAGAATGTTCAACCTCCCTCGGTGTTGTCAGGCTGGAACGGCACCGCCTGCATCCATAGAAACACAAACTGAATAAGCACCCTGGCTGCTGCTGCTGCTGCTGCGTGCGTGCGTGCGTGCGTGCGTGCGTGCGTGTGTGTGGGAATGTTTGTTGCAGTACAATCTCGGTGTATGTACAACACATCAGCCGGGATTATGAGGAACAGCTCGTGTGTGTGTGTGTGTGTGTTTGTGTGAATTTGAATATTTATGCGTGTTTGGAGTCAGTTAACATGCTGCGTTGCCTTACGTTATATGTGTGTGTGTGTGCGTGCGTGTGCTAATGTGCGCACGTGGTCAACAGGTTTGTCATGTAGTGGAGCTGGTGGAGTCTCCTATTTTTTTCTTCTTCTTCCTTTTCCCCGCAGTAGGGAAACGGAACAGACCTTGATGCCAACTGCATTGAACAGATGGCGGAGTGTGTTAGCATGACTGTGTTGCGCCAGGGGTCAGAGGGCGCTGTTCACCCAGTCAGGAGACAGCATTCCTCCAAATGAGCACCCTAACCTGTTGCCTCTGAGCAGCGCGCGCTGCAGAATAACAAGCGACGCGCCGCATGCTCATTTTCTGAATCGTGTTACATGGTGGCGTCCTCCCATCAACGTGCTAAATGTAGGGTTTTTTTTTTTTTTAAACAGGATCCAAATATTTCGTGCTAACAATATCTCGTGTTCAAAGCGTAGGTGTGCTTCAATTCTAGAGTCTTCAGGTTTGGCTCAGTAGCACTGAAAAATAAAGAAACGGATTATCTAATAGTGCACACTAGACATTCTAATAACTGGTTTGGCGGCTCCCATGGTCAGTGTAGCAGCCTCGGTGGGTTAAATGTCAGTGTTACAATGTTTATCAGTGACTTATTGTACACTGCATATTTTCATTTTCCACTTAATCATAATTGTTCTTTCCCGCTGACACGCGCATACTTACTTATTTATAGACTTTTACCTATTTTTTCATAGTTCTTTATTTATTATGTACATAGTGGTCCCCCCCGACTGCTACTATCTCCCCTGCTCTTTTAGCTCTGCGCAAAGAATTCCTCGAACTGTGTGTGTGAGTGTCCTTATGGCAATAAAGTTCTCGAATCTCAAATAAAGGAGGCGTTCAGCTGCAACAGCCGTGCCACACCTTTGCCCGGTGTATTTCAGTGGTTACACCATATGTCCATTAAGTTGACAGAAACATGACTATCATGACCACGACTGCTGCTTAATGACTTTTTTTGTGACGTGCGAATTAGCTTTTGATGTTGTCGTTTACTGCTTCTTACACTGCCCCAAATGAGTAAAAGAGAACAGAGTGAGTGGCACACTGTCGAGTCCGAGGCTTGGTTCCCTCGCTGTGAAAATCATATGAATGTGTGGCAGTGTAATTGCCATTAAGGATGAAATGATATGCTGTGTTGTGATAAAACGCAAAATGCAATATAATTATCATGATTAAAGCCCAGGCCTGCTTGAACTGTAAGAGTTTATCACCAGTTCCCACATGTATTATACGGGGCTTTGTTTCTGCATTGTAGATTTCACCCTAGATGGTCTGAAGCTCTAGCTTACCTTGTTGAAGGAAGCTAAAAGAAGCCCACGCTGCCGCTTCCTGTGCCTGTTTACCAAGGAGCTCGGATAACTCGCTTTGATTCTGAACTCTATAACAAGGTGATTCACGCTCCAACGTGCGGGAATTTTCCGAGGCGTTTTGCCATTTTCATACTCCCTGGGAGGATATGAATCGGCGGTGTGGAAGCCAATACTCCTGATGATGAATGCAGTCTTTTGCCTCTCGCTCTCATCCTCCAGCGCTTGTTTTTGCCAATCCGCTCAATCGGAGCTGATGAGGTGAGATGCGGATATACCGTTCAAAACCTGGTTGATAAAAAGAGAAGCAGAAGTGAAAATAAAAACGATGGAGATAAAAACAGGGCAATCCCGCATGCAAGAAAATTGTTTATTGAGTTCTATGGGAAAATTGTTTTCTGAATAAGTGTTTCCCGGCCGTGGTCCTCAATGCCCCGCCCACCCTGCATGTCTTAGATGTCTCCCTGTTGCAACACGCCTGATTCATCATGTCACCTGATTTCTCCGGAGCTTTACGATGAGCTGATCGTTTGAAATAAGGTGACCACATCAAATATGCGGACCGGACCGGCGTTACCAGGGCAGGTTTCGAAAACCGCCGATCTAAATCACAGCCCCACGCGCAGATCAACACATGAGAGGGACCCGAACGGGGATCAAGCGATCAATATTTCATGCTTCCTCATTCAACTCGAACAGACTTGCGTGTTGAGCCCTTTCATCTTTACAACTCTCCCTCTGATCATTTTTCTCTTTGTATCACTCTTGAAGGTTCCGCGTCGTCCTCGACTGCAGTTTAAACAGATGCTCCGCGTGTGCCCACTGTGATAGAGGGGCTGCCGGGACTTTGAGCCACTGGATTTGTCCATGGTGCCTGTGACCTATGGCATTGTCAACCTCCCGCGGGGTGCTTTCAGGGTTAGGTCATTTGTTGGGTGAGAATGAGCACAAGGAGAGAGCCTCTAAATGCCACCAGGCTTTATAAAGTGCTCGAGTGGCAGGACTCAAGTGCAGGAAAATGAAAACAGCGGTGCAGGCGGCTTGCCGCCGTCCCCCCGCAGAAGCAGAAATCTGCCGCTGGAAAATAAGAACTGGATGCGTAACCGCAGGAAGCCGGCTCATGCAGGTTCGCCGAGGTCTCGTCAACAGGGGGACAATTTTTTTAAGTTTACCCCGGTATCAGACAAATGTATTATCCTTGTCGCTGAAGCTGCTTTGACGAACGATGAGATGGGCGAAGCTCTGCCTTCTCTTCTCACTGTCTTTCACAATCTGCTGATCGCAGCTGTTTGCTGCAGATGGGCATTCGGTGGTACGATGTGACTGTATGTGCTAGCGTGGGTGGCTTTTTATCTGGGCTGCGTTAAAAGGGATGGGGCTATTGTTTGCAGAGACTGCAGGAAAAAAAAAAAAGGAGCTCATTCATATTTTAGATCCGTTTTAAAAATGATGCACATCGCCTGTTTTGTGGAGCGTCTTTAGATACACAGTAAAGCCTAAAAAGCTGTCTCAAACAGCTGAGTGTCTCAATGCAACTGACACAAAGCAATCGCAGGAGATTGATTAGCTTAAATGGTTGATATGGAGTTTGAAACCTATGCGTAATGCGACGCAATCCACAAGACAGAGGACGTCCCACTCTCCTGAAGTGTCGGCAGCGACCCTTTATAAATCATCAAAGTCATCAAATTAACATGAATTCATGAAACTGTGACCTGCCGTCAACATCTGTCAAAGCAACGCCCGCTAAAGTGAAAGGCTGCTGAACGTATGAATGTTTGTGTGCTGCTAAGCTTGGTTGATTATTGGAGGCGGCGTGGCTCGCCTGGTGGACATGGAATGTTACCGGTTGGATCCTTGGCCCTGGCAGAGACTGTGTGGAAGTGCCCTTGAGCAAGACACCGAACCCCTAATTGCTTCTGGTGAGCAGGCAGCGTGGCACCTCGCGTTGCACCTTGCTCCGCCACCAGCGTGTGAATGCGAGTGTGAAACGGCGAATGGCAGTGTAAAGCACCTCGAGTAGCATTGAGGCAGAAAAGCGCCATATGAATGCAAGTCCATTTCCCCTTCGCAGTAAGAAAGAAAGCTTGGAGCCGGAGTTTCAGTGAATGTGTCTATTTGTGTCTATTTCGTCAACCAAGACGTCAGAGTTATGAGTTTATCTCCACCATTGTGCCTCAGTAATATCTCACATTTGCAGTGCGATTTCGAATCCTGTGCTGTTGTCTAGGAGAGGCTGAAGTGGACAGAACATATTCGAGTGCGGCGACGGATTTGATCAGGAAGATCATTTTTCAATTGACTAATGTGCCTAATACGACTTGAGTAGCCCTGATACAGCCCTTAGGAGTGCGGCAAATTTTAGATGACGGCGATGTCGTCCCACCCATGTCAAATATCACATGAAAAAGCCGTATCCATCACTGCCTCATAACAAAAACATATTTAAAAAAAATAATGGTGATCTCAACCAGAAAATACTGGAAACCACCTGTTCCCTCAAAGACGTTTCTCTGCTTGCTATCAAATCCAGCGATGTTTTCCTAGTCTGGCCAAAGTTGACATGCTAAAGTACTTCAAAGGACTTTTTGGAGAAACTTTCTGCCTTCCCCCTTCTCTCAACGAAGAAAAGCAAAGAAAAGAAAAGAAAACCTCCCTTCATTGATTTCCTGTT
The DNA here is from genome assembly GCA_901007715.1 of Dactylopterus volitans. Classification (NCBI taxonomy): domain Eukaryota; kingdom Metazoa; phylum Chordata; class Actinopteri; order Syngnathiformes; family Dactylopteridae; genus Dactylopterus; species Dactylopterus volitans. Next base: position 24,701 of record CAAKHG010000342.1, read on the forward strand.
ACTTTGCGACCAAAATAGTGCAGTGTGGAGAGTCCCTTGTGTGCTCCGGTCTGCTGTTGACGAGCAGGCAGGCGGGCTGTGGGCTGGGAACGGAGGAGAAGGGAGCTGACAGCGCGTGAGCCTGTGAGAGCCTCCCTTGACGGCCGGTCCCAGACGAGGAGGCCAAATAAACAACGAGTGAGCAAGGCGCCGAGTCGTGCCTTGAGCCGCGAGAGGAGGAACAGAAAGGGAGACGGGCTCAGGAGTGAGACGACGCCGTGTGCAGAGTTTCCCCGAGAGGTTAATGAGTTTGGCCAGGTTCCCATGATATGCTGCACCGCACAGAGCCAGAGAGCGCGAGAGAGAGAGAGAGAGGGGGGACGTGTCCAATCATCTCACTTGGGATTACAAAAATGTCTCCTTCCCCTTCCTCTTGTGTTACGGGAAAAAAAAAAAAAAAAAAAAAAAACAGAAAGAAAAGAAGTTTGTTATTTTCTCCACAACATAGGCGCCCAAATTCAATTACATGCGATGGCAATAGATGTCACAGCGGAGCAACGGCCGCCCTCCCGCTGTTTATTGTCAGTATTGACTTCGGAATCTTATGGTTATTGCATTTGAGCCTAAGGGTACCCGTGGAGAAGGAATGGAGAGAGCGCGAGATGAAGAGGCATTAGTGCTCGCGACCATATTCGGCAATCAATATCCGTTTATGCTTGTGTTATTAACATATTTGGATAGAGTGGCACCGGCATTGACCCTTTCTTCCCCTTTCCTCTCTATTTTTTTTATCCCTCCCGCCCCCTCCCTTTTTTGTCTTTATTTTGCCGAAACACAGAGGGTCTCTACCAGCTGGGCGGTCCGCGCTGCGCCCCCCAGAGCAGCATCGAAGGTCTGGAGGATGTGGAGGTAGGATCAGCGCGAGCACTCTCTCGTTACACTCACCGGCGGCCGAGACATGCAGACATAACCAAAACGCCGCCTCGATGCCTCCCCTCCCTTTTGAGTCTCTCCTTTTAAGTGTCTCTTTCAACTCCACCTTCAACCTTTTGCAGAGGAAATGCAGGACCCACGTGCTGCTGCTGGTGGTGCACGGGGGAAACATCTTGGACACCGCAGGCGGGGACCCCAGCACGAAGCCCGGTGACGTGGCCACCTTGGCGTCGGTGCTCGACAAAGTCACGAGGGCGCACTTCCAGGCCGCGGCCGAACACGTGATGATCAAGCTGGTGCCATGTCCGGCCGTGTGCGCGGAAGCCTTCTCTCTGGTGTCCAAGTGAGTGCCGTGTCGCATCAGCCCCCGTTGACACGCAGTTACTTCAAGAGGCTCGCTGCTCGAATTGATGCCCAGCTGTGGGTTTCTTTTGTTTGGACACATACGGAGGAGTGAAAATGAAAGGGCCGACCTGAATGGGTGGAAAATTGTAATGATGCCTCCACAGGCAAGGCGCGAGGCGTCACAAATGACTTGATGAGTATGCAAATCATGTGAATCATACACTGTGGTCTTCAGACTCACCAGCTCTCGAAACGTACAGCTGCGTCCACGCCTATGTTGACATTGAAGGCCACAAATGGGGCTTTATTTATTTCGACAGAAAGTTGTCCCTTCCCACTAATAGAGACTCTGGAAATTCAGATCATTGGAATCCGATGGTGTTCTGGTGCTGATCTGGCCTGCCGTGTGGCGGCTTATCGCTGCATGAAGACGGTTGATATGGTTTGGTCCTTTAATCACCTGCGTGGGCCTGCGTCGTCCGTGTGGCCGTCCCATTGACCTCCCGGACTGCATATTCGATTGCACTGATTAATAAGGGTTTGGCCCCGGAGGGTGCTGGTGCTTCTGTGCTTCCAAAGGGTGCCAGCCAGTGTTATTCATTAATAAACACAGAATCACATGAATGCACAAACTCCAAGTGAGACATCATGGCACTCGCAGTACGTCTGTCTGTCCTCTAAAAGAAAGGAAATTGAATGATTGAATGTGACAGGAAGAAGGACAAACTGATGTCATGTTAATTTTAGTGTCACTGTTGCTGCCATTAGTCGTTCCGAGACTGACGGGCTATTTTCACTGGCTGCTGACCTGCTTATAGCTTAGAGAGATGCATTGACACACTTTTATCCCCTGGTTAAGTCAGGTACATTTCCCATGTACATTAAAATCTACACACATAGTGTATGCAGCGTGATTCCACTGCATATAATTGAGGTCATACGTTTTACAGTCCCACTAATGCTGCACTGCCTGGACCCTTTTCACAAATCTGTTTCAGAGACAGTCGGCTGTAAATAATAAATTAATGTCAGCTGAATTCCAGCTGGTATTGTTCATGCCAGGTCGCTGTCTTGACTTGGTGGGACTATACAACTGAGCAATCAGTGACGTTATTAGAAATACCTCTGCTTCTCCGACAAGTCGCCATGTCTGCCACGAGGGAGGGCGGGGGGGGGGGCTTTGATCTGTGTTAAGCAATCTGCTGACGTATTTCAAGTGATGAGAGTGGAGACTGTTGAGGATGCTCTTTTTATATGTGAGATTGCCAGCTGATCAAATCCACATGACGACTTGCCCACGTGTTTACACATGGACAGACGACACCTTGGCTGGACCTGCTTGCCCTCAATATGTTTCTATGATTTCTTCCTTGTTTAGCGTCTGCCTCTGTCATGTGTGTGTGTTGTTTTTTTTTTTTCTTTTAATTTAACCAGCATGCTCTAGTTTTACATGCAGCCGCAATCTAATAAGGTAGCAATGAACGGGATTCATAGGACTGCTCTTTTCTCGCGGCATTTGAATAATCGGCCCAGTTTGAATGCATGCCTGCCGGAATTAGCATAGAGATAAATGAAAACGCCTGGTTGGCTAAGGTGATGAAGATTAATTGAAAGGCGGTCTAGACAGTGCATTGTTTATTAGTATGCCGATGACATTTCTCAGCTTCTGCAAGCATGTGGCCATGTGGAATATTTAACTGATAACCTTTGTAAGTGCTGTTGTTTTTAATTGCTAATTCCCCCCTGACGTCCCGCAGACAGCTCTGGAGTGGACCGAGAATGAAAATGAATGTCTAAATGGTATTATGCAGTTCCTTTACAGAGCGCCTCATAAGTGATGACTGCAATGATCTGTTTGCTTAATTAGCCCTCGTTTTGCATTCAGGTTTCATTTGCGATATCGGCGCCGCAGTGATGAGGAGCGGCCCTGATGATTTTTACAGTATTGTCTCGTTTAAAAAAAAAAAAAAAAATTATGGGCCTCATTCATCGCAATCATCTCTGTAAAGTAAAAATATCAGTCATTGAAGATATATATATATTTTTTTATGATTGCAAGGGTAAAAAACATGATTGCCTGCGTGCGCTTGTGTTTTTTTAGCCTGCGCCACTGGCTGTGCAGGGAGCTGTTTAAGTGTAGCTAATAATTTCATTTCACGTTCAATGTCACATGTCCCAGTGGTCACCAGTGTTATCTTTGACAGCGTCACTTAGTTTTTGTTGTTCTCTAATTATGTGCTGAGGATGTACTTGGCTCGACTGTCGCTAATCACTGCGGCTGAGAGAGCGTGTTTGGCAGTCAAGGCGAGGCTTCTGTCTGGCTCGGTGATTGACGCGAGCAGGTCTTGAGGTAGCAGACCAGAGGCGAGACGAGTGTAAAATGATTTGTGTGCCGCGGCCGCTGAGCGGCTCGCCGGTCCGCTCCGCGTTCACCACATCCAGATACGAAATATTACAGACAACAGCTTCCCCCGGGACTCGGGGCAAGGCTGAGTCATGGCCACATCTTTCAGTCGCCCGCTCATGAATGCATGTATGCGCGAGCATGGACACACGCCGACAAACGCGTGGACGTTACTGAGCGATAGATGATTGGATTGTTAAGATGTGCGATCATTCAGAAAAAAAAAAGTGCAGAAATGTGAAAGGAAATGGACTCTGCATTATTCATTTAGTTTTTCATTTTCATGTTAGGATTGATTTTCCAAAAGGAGCCCCATATTTATACATCACCAAAGCACTTTTTTTTTTTTTTTAAGCAGGATTCTTTTCTGTCAGCAGGATTTTCTGAAGTTAGTTTTAATTATTTTTTCCCCAAACATGATCTTTATAATCTAACTCATGCTTGGAGGTTTTGGAGTCAAGATATAAGCTCAACATTTTTGATCCAAGGTAAAAGATGATTAAAAAAAAACAAATAAAAGAAAATGGATGAGTGGTGAAGAACGTGGCAGTGAAAATAGATGTACCTATGTAATCTGTCAGATTGGTTCTCGAATCTAATTTGCTCCTCTTTAGTTTTATCCAGTTATCTTTCAATTTATGAATTCATTGTTTAATAAGCGCTTGCTTTCAGGTAACATTTCAGGTAGCAAGACTATAATTGTCAGTCTCACGTTCTCAGCTCTAGTGTTAATTAGAACATGTTTGCATGCTAACATTCATTATTCAAATGGTTTCCTGCATCAGCAAGTAATCAGAGCCCCACTGCGCTTAAGTACAGTTTTACCTGGCGCCGCATCCGTAAAGTCTTAGCGGTGGTTTTACATTTCCTGACATATTCTGTCGAAATTCTCCTGAAAACAATAATCAATAGGCCTAAATACGTGCCTGAGCTCTCCGGGGAAAAGACACAAAGCCTTCGGATGCCCAGATGGCTCCAGGTACTTAACATACTCTCACAGTATGTGCACCCGTAAGCATTCAGAGACGCCCACGCACAGACAAAAACAGCACTTATTCAACTACAGTTTTGTCAGTGAGCGGCGTTTGCTCTAATGACAGCGTTAGACTTGTGGGTGTGCGGATCCTCATTTATTCGTGTGCCAACATAAACATCCGAGGAATGGGCAGCTACGCGGGGAGGGAATGGCTGCTGCGCCGGTAATTTTCTCTCTTTCTGGGAAGCAGCTTGGCTGAAAATCGCACCGAGGAGTGAAGGTGGCAAAACCTCTTAGCGCCTCAGAGGGAAAAACTTTCACATAAACAAACCTCTTTTGACATGGTTCTTGATTATTCCCATTGTGGTGCAGCATGTTCCCATAGAGACTGAACCTGTTTTGCAGCCTGTGTTGTCCTTGCTGCAATGTGCACCGACAGCCCACTGCTCCCTGAGAGCCTTGGAGCACTCATTATTACCTCTGTCTGCTAATGAAGGTACCTGGCAGTGCTTGCTAAGAACTGGGTGTCAAGACAACTCACCGCACACACACATCGGCGCGCACGTACACACGCGGGCGCACACCCTATCTGCACATGCACAAATGTGCGCACAAAAACAGTCGGGGGAAAGATAACGTGTTTCTGCACAGACTGAATCTGCAAGGTATGTCCAATTAACTGCAGTGAAAAGGTTCCCGAAATTGATTCGCCCTCGCGGCCAACGCGCCGCCTCTGTTATGGCTCGACGAGGAACAAACATTCGAGCTCTTAAGACCCTCATATGAGCAGCGGGAGCGAAAAATAGCGTCGACACCTTTTCTCGATAGATCCGGTGTCATTCTACGGGATTATTCTGATTGTTTTTGTCAGGGAGAGAGGAGGAAGAGGAAGAGGGGCAGGGGGAGGAGGAGGAGGAGGAAGTCCACTTGTCCGTGAGCTCAGTAAGTGACCTCCATCAGAGATAGGAGAGGTGGGCAGATAGAGACTCATTATCCTGGCTATTTGCGGTTGGGGATGTGCCGCCACTATTTCTGGGGCCATTCCCTAATTAAGCGACTGTGCAGAGGGCCATTGCTCTTGCCATTGTGCAGTGCTAAGCCAGCCATGAAAAACTGCGGAGAGGAATTAAACAGAAATCTGACAGACGCCAGCGTTTTGCGTTTTGATGGCACACGAGCGTTTTGAGGCAGGAGGGACGGCGCGGCAGCCTCACGCAGCGGAGTCTATCTCGAGATTTTGCTGCGCGAGAATTCTGAACGTTTGCGTGCGTGGAAGTATTATAATTTATCCTCTGGTTGTCAGCGAGTGAGTCTCTGCCTGCATGTGTACGAACTGGTGTCAGGTGGCAAACTGTTTAGCTCGCCCGGCTCGGAGATCAAGGATAACCTAACGTGAAGCCAAATGCAGCCTGGAAAAAAAAAAAAACCCAAACAAACAACAAATTAGTCTTTTTCCGCGGTTTCCAGATCAGAGTGATGGGAATAGGCTTAACGCCGCCGCTTGTGCGTGATTTCACTATATTTTGAAATAAGAGGGTTAGACTCCTCGTGGCAAACTGGAGGACACTTCTTTGCCATCCAGGACCCTGATTATGTGCCTCTTTGGAGGAGCAGGAGCACGAGTCCTCTTGAATTCTTTGTTGCCTCTGTGCAGATGTATTGACACTGGCCATGTACCACTTAATCCAGGCTGTCAGGCGCCATCTGTTTCGGCTGCAAATTCTGCTGCCTCCCTGTTGCGCCCCATCAAAGCTGCTAGCCTGTTATCACGGCCGCCACCTTATTGATCACCAGCACGATAATAGTTTGGATTACCGAGATGAATTCTTTCCGTTAAATTCAAACAATATTTGGGTAGGTTCGCGGAGCATCTTCGTTTCTTTTTTTCTTTTTTTCTTCTTCCACAGCGTGTTTGCCTCAACAAAGATGTTAATGAGCCCCTTCAAATTAATTAGGACCAGCCAGAGCGCGCGCCGCCGCCCGTTAGGAACTCCTCAAACTTTATCGTCACATAAATCGCAGAGCAGCTTGGCTCGCGCACACAGTCAAACAAATCGTTAACGTGAACTCCCGAATGTAAAACTTCCTCGTGGTGTGAGCACCTACGAGCGCCTGTGAGTGCGCGACGTCGCCCGACATTTGCGGGGCGACACGGCGGGTG
>CAAKHG010000350.1:0-13204 GCA_901007715.1 Dactylopterus volitans
GTGGGCGGGGGAAGGCGGCGGGGGTGGGCGGGGGAAGGCGGCGGGGGTGGGCGGGGCACGCAGGGTTACGTAACGCCTGCTCTCCGTGAGGCTGTTAAACGCATCCTGGGACAAATAAAACTAAAATTGACTGATTCCACACGAGGAAGTAAAGTCGCGCCAGACCGCTGCAGTCGGGTCCCCAGTCGGGATGCCGAACGGCGGTAATGTTGCCGCGGCGATGTTGAATCGGCATGAACTTCCCTGGGACGAACCGGCATCGGCAGCGAGGCGTTAGCCACGATTAGCCACTAGCATGGCGCAGGTCGTCATGTTTGTGCACGCTCATCATCGCGGCGCTCCGACGTTTTGGCTTATTAGCGTCACAAATGAGTTAAGCCTCCCGAAACTCCCCCGGAGGAGCAGAGCTGAGGAAATCGCTCTCAGGCCTCCGCAGGGTTGCTGCTCATAAACCCGAGTAATGAGTCAAAGATGGTCTGGAGGTCTGGCGACGGGGCGAGGACGGGTTCACGCGCCGCCGAAGCTCCGTCTCAGTTGGGCCCGCGGCGGCGCTGCCAGCCTGCTGCTAGCATGGCCGAGCAGTGGCGGCGGCGGCGGCGAGCCCTGCCAGCGTTTATGACAGATTCGAGCGCCTGGAATATAATTTTGCACGCTAAGTTGTCGTCCGATCCAGAGACGTCCGCACGCGACAGTTTCCCATTAAAGTGCAGCCTGTAATAAACATGTAATTTGGAGTTATTACACTGTCAGATGCTTTTATATCACCGTCACAAATGATTTCCCCTAAACCGGAGACGAGGACTGAGGGGAGCGCGGGCCTGCTACGGGCGGCACGTCGCCACGGCGACCGCTCCCTCATCGGCCTTGACGGGACACCGTTGCCGTGGCGGCTGCTTGCTAACGTCAGCCAATCTACGCGACTTTAAATGGGACCATAACGTTTAAATAATAAACCCAGAAGTGGGTGGACGTGGTTTTTACAACAGGTGGAGTCGCCCCCTGCTGGCCGTTAGAGGGAGTGCAGCTTAGCGCCCCGCATGCTCGCCCATCCACCATATAAGGGTCGATATGCGCTCAGCGGTTCTGAAGTGGAGCCAAGCGGAGGGCTGATCGAACATTAGTCACTTTGGTAACGCCGAAAAGTTATGAAGCAACAGCTTACCGTCGTCACGGCAACGGGTGATCCCAGCCAGGCCGGTTAGTCACGCTGGGTTGCAAACTCCGAACAGGGGGTGATGTAAGCGACGGCTCCGTCACCGGAGGATTATTAGATTTAGAGTTATTATTGGTTCCAGGTCGGGTCCCCGAAACCTGCACCGCGGTGGAAGGTGGTCGACGCGCGACGCACGCCGACCAGCCATTAGATTACGACCGCCTCACGCTCACCGTAGGAGTTTTTTACAAAGTCACATATGAGTGTGACGAGTGCGATGACCAAAATATTAGGGACAGCGTCACAAATTACAGCCCCAGTGACCATCATTCAGACGTGTCGACACCTCTCTCACGCGCATTCAGCCAGAATTCAACATAAAACTTTATTGCAGGGGTGTTGCGTTATGCACCATGATGATGATGATGATGATGCAGCGGTCATAATGTTATGGCTCGTGGGTGCGCGTTGCTCCTCCTCCTCCTGTCAGCCGTCAAAAACTTGGAAGACAAAGTATCCGCGTGTTTTTATTACCCAATCGCAAAGCGATTAAAAGATTAAACGCTTGACATCTCGCGGATAAAGACGTCCTTAGTGAAGTGGCACCGGTCGGAAGGAGCCCGGCCGGCGGCGGGGAGCCTCCTGATGAGTCATGAGCACAACTTGTTTCACAACCGCCTTTTTTTTTTTTTTCCCTCTTCATTTCCTGTCTGGATGACCCAAGCCCTCTCCGGAGGGGAGCCTCGCTACGTGGCCCCGGCTGGGTCTGGACTGCCGTCTTCTGCCCTCCATTTGTGGACAGGATGTTTAACCGCGCGGCGAGGTCATCGGGGATGGGCGGGCGGCGGCGGCGGCGGTGGGAGGTGGCGGCGTGGGTCCTGCGCACACGGTGCAGCGGTGGAAGCTCTCTCGTCGCTGATTACGCGCAGGGAAGCAAATCAGGTGGGTTGTCATGGTTTGGGTGACACGATCCTCGGGGGGTCTCGTGGAACGCTGATCCGGTCCACCTGGGGAGCCGTAAAACTGCCTCTCCCGGAGCTGGTCCGCTCCCCCCCTTTTTTTTCTTCCCCGTCTCCCCTTAATTGTAAAGGCGAAGCGACAAATTGAGTTACACGCTGTAAAAGCAGCCGGGGACGACTCAGCGGCCGCTTTTCCTGACTCCGACTCTCCCCGAGAGCGTAAAAGCCGCACCGCTCTCACAGCCGGACGTCCGGCAAGGGTTCCTGTTCTCTCGCAGAGAGGAAGTTTACGCCCATTTATGGGATCGCCCTTTTTTTTTGCCTTTTCGAAAACGTGCTGTTTTTGTGGCTGGTACCACATCAGCACGCACCTTTCCACAGATCGGCTTGACCCGACGGCTAGCCCGGTGGGATCCAGCCGCCGTTACGTCACGTGGATCAGACTTAGAATCGCGCTGTCTCCCCATGCCCCAACGCGAATTAAACCCAACGCGCTGAGCGATGACTTTGAGAGATAAGGGTTCTGCCAGGAGCTTCGTTTTTTTAATGTTTTATTGGCGCAGAGCACCAATTTTCGACATACCTCTCTCCTCGGGGGCTCATTAAAGCTAAAATTACACTGGTTAAGGGCTTATAAACTGCTGTATCGCAGCAGCCCGACAGTGAAAGCGCAGCCCAGGAGGGCCGTTCCTGTTTCCCCGGCCAGGCCTCGGAGCTGGAGCAATGGAGCGGCGCTCCGATCCGGAGCCTCTCCTCCAGCCACAGCTATACTTAGCCGGGACGGTGATGACAGTAATTACCAGGTTTTCCGTCGTCGTATCTGCGCTAGCGGAATCCCGGCACACACCTGCCACAGCAGGTAAATACAGCCCTCCTGCAGCGTAACGATTCCTCAAGCTGAGCCGCAGATGCTTTCACACCCGGAGAGGGTGTGGAAAGGGTCTGGAGCTTCCAGGAACTACACCGGTCCCTTTCAACACACGGATTAGAGAGTCCCTCCCCATAAAAGAGCAGTCAGCCTTCACTTAGGCCCCCGGGGGCCCCGCAAGCGCTCACGCTTAGGATGGGTCCCTTGAGAAAAAAAGTGCTTTAAATCATAGAAGTTTTTTTTCCCTCCCATTTTCAAAGCCGAAATGTTTTAATAGCTTCGGCCCTAATTAGAAACATAAGGTTTTTATTGATTTTTGAAATATCTTTTTACATTTTATGCCATTTTTGCCAGAAAGACACCCCTTATTTTAACTACAAAAAAAATTTATTTTATAAATTTATTTATTTGTTTTATAATTTTATTAATAGATTTTTTTTTTTTTTAATTTTATAAATTATTTTATAATTTATTTTTAAAATAAATAAAATTAATTATGATATGCAGAGTGGAATGTTTGGTGTGCCTTGCATGTATCAATAAATTATAACCACATTTTGGTGCATTATTACTATTGTTTGAGCAGTTTGTATCATAACCTCACGCTTTGGACCCCGATATTTCATCAGCTGCATTTCATGGAAAATTCAATTTTTCGACCCCGACGCTCAGACTGCACAGGCAGTCACAGGTATCAGCTTGTGCGATGATAAACTGGAGCATGTCCAAAAAAAAAAAAGTGGTCTGAATTGGCGTCAACGGGGACCGGTTTGGGCCCGGCTGGCCTCCTCGGCCTGCGCTGGACCTCCAACTTTGAAACTGTGGAGGTGTGATGAGGAGTGATGCTGCAATTTTCTAACGTCTATCCGAACCATTAACTTCTGGAAAAATCTCACGCCGTTAGCATTAGCAGAAGCGAAAAAATATCGAGTATTGAAAATTTAAAAAGTGGCTGGAAGGACCCAGTCGGGGCCCCGGGGGAGGGTTGAACTTGCGGAGGTTAAATAGAGCGCCAAAAAAATGTGGTTAGACTGGGAAAAAAACAAATTGTAGGAACAAAAAACACATTTTTGTGTGTAAAAATTAAAGTTCAGCCCGTTTGTTCTATCAAGAACGGAAGTCCCGATGTCTTATCTGAGCTCATCTCTGTTCCACGGCTGTCGGATCCGCTTAGGCCCGGCGAACAAGAGGGCCGATATGGAGAACGCAGGAGACCACAGACATACCAACAGATTCAACCAATTTATTTTATTTCATTTTTTTTTATATTTCAATCGCAAGAACACACATACCAGACGATCCAGTCAGGATGCGGGACACACCCACACCCTTGGCGTTGGATTTCAGGGTCGGGGATTTGGGATCCCGAAGAATCCTGCATGATCACACGTGACTTGGGGATGAAAACAAAGTGCGCTCGCGTTTGCCAAGTAGTCCACGTTCATGTTGAGGAAGATTCTGAACTGAAGGGAGGGAAAAGAGAGAAAGAAAAAAAAAACAAAACGCTTGGCTGGAACCGTTATGGAGTCCTGATTGTCACTTTGCAGGAAGTTAATGCGGCGAGATTACCCATCAGTCACTGCCTCTGAGGAGCGCTGAAGTCGAAAGGAGCTTGCATGCAATCTCACTATCGCAGGCCAAGTTACATTAAAAAAAAAAAAAAAACTGAATTTGATCGATCCACAAATCAAATAAGCTAATATCTTGGGAAACAATGGAAGTGTTGGCAAGCTAAGGTAACATCTGTTTGGCGAGCACGAATGTGTTACCTCATTATTAGCCTACAATAACTGTTAACCTTGGGAAACAGTGGAGCTGTCCGCTGTTTGGCTAGCATGACCGTGTCATTTAAATTCTGTCCCACAATAACTGTTAATCCCAGATGCTAAAATTAACTTAAATACTAATGTTAGGATGGGAAAGCCCTTTTTCTGGAAAAAAAAACTGAGTTTGAAAACAACAATCGTATAATAGATAAAATAAATCAAATCAGCTAAAATCTATGGAAACAAAGGAACTATTAGCAAGCTAAGCTAATGGATGTTTGGCTACCACAACCATGCTACTTGTTTTTAGCCTACAATAACTGTTAACATTGATGCAAACATTAGCATTGACAACTTTTTTTTTTTTGAGAAAAATATTTTTTGAAAAATCTGTAAATTAAATAAGCTAATATCTATGGAAACAAAGGAACTATTAGCAAGCTAAGCTAGTGTATGTTTGGCTAGCACAACCATGTTATTTTTTTGTTTTCGCCTACAATAACTGTTAACATTGATGCTAACATTAGCAATGCCGAGTACTTTTTTGAAAAAATTGTTTTTTGAAAAATCTGTAAATCAAATAAGCCAACATCTATGGAAAAAGGGAACTATTAGCAAGCTAAGCTAGTGTGTGTTTGGCTAGCACAACCATGTTACTTTGTTTCTAGCCTACAATAACTGTTAACATTGATGCTAACATTATCCCATATGTGCTAACATTAGCATTGACGAGTACTGTTTTGGAAAAAAAAAAGAAAAGCTTGAAAAATCTGTAAATCGAATAGATAGCATCCAGGGAAACCACGTACCTATTAGCCAGCCGAGCTAATATACGCTTGGCTAGCACAGCCATGTTACTTCGTTTTTAAGCCTACAGTAACTCTTAACCTTAGACGCTAACTTCAGCGCTTCTGTGCTAACGTTAGCATTGGCAAGCACCTTTATCTAAGTAGCGCGCCATCTCCGGTGCAGCAGCCTCAGCTAGCTGAGGCGTTAGCGTCAGCAGGCTGGTGCAGCAGAGGAGGAGACGTGACACTGCTGGTTAGCTTCCCCTTTAACTGAAACGAAGCGCGCATGGCGCCTCGCCGCTCGTGGACACTGTCAAATGGAACTGTTGTGGCAGCTTGATGCGCTCCATATTTTGCATCAAAAAGAGGGAAAAAACAAAGGAGGGGGAAAAAAAAAACAACAAAGAAAGAAAGAGAGAAGAAAGGGAAAGATCGGGGATGAAGTCATAGCCGAGAAAATGGGATCATCATGGCCTCGGCGGCAACGAGCTGGAGGTGAGCGGGAACGCGAAACCCAATCGCTCATGTCATTGTTTGGGTTTCGATGCTCAACACTGCACAATTATAAGATTTAGAGTGAACAAAGTTGCTAAGCCCCCATAAAAAAAAGGATATTTATGCCAAAACTGTGAAAGAAATGACAGCTTGTGAAGGCACTTATTATCCGCTGATTATCTTTTGATTATCTACTATTACAGCATGACTATTAGTCCAGGTCCAAGTCCCCTGGCCTTGCCATACCTTAACCTTTCCGATCAAAACATCATAAAACACCAGGACGTATTAATGTTCCCCTCGGCAGGCTGCCGTCGCTGAACGGAATCAGATGAGAGCGCGTCACGGTGGCTGTTCCCTTTAAGCCGGCCGCCCCGTCCACAAACGTAGCGCTCCGTGCGCGGACACGTGCGGGCGGCCGGGCCGGCGCCGGTCAGCGGGTCCAGCGCTCCTCCGCTCAGGCTCTTTCCGCACGTTTCTGCCGCGCAGCACGGTGCTTCATGAGGTCATTGCATCTGAGTTACTGGCCCGCTCCCGGGGGGGGGTCGCGGGCCAGTCCAGTTCACGCCGGGGGCCCCTCATGTGACATGTGGCTGTTGTTCTGGGCTCCAGCGGCGCCGGTCCTCGGGTCCTCAAATGCTGGCAACTCGGGAGAGAAAAATCTGGAAAGCCCAAAAAAAAAAAAAAAAAAATTCAGGAGTGGGAGAGTTTACAAAAGGGGGAAGGGGAGGGGCGAAGGGGGGGCGAAGGGGGGAGGTGGTTTGAAAGCGAGCGAGCGCGGTCGTCTAAATCTTGTCCGGTTCTGGTCGCCGTGCCAGCGTTTTATCAGTTTCTGGGCCCGGGATTCATCCCGCTCTTGTGTGTTTCTGCCACATAAATCAGCCCCGTGAGGAGCATCTGCCAGCTGAGCGGAGGCCCCCGGGCCTCCGGCCCCGGCCCCGGCTCCGGCTCGGATGCGGATGACTTCAGCGTGAAGCTCAGATGGGTGTACTTCCAGAGCCGGAGCGTTTGCTAAAGAACTTGTATTGAGGAAGGGAAAAAAAAAAAAAAGAGATGACAAAAGACAATATTTGGCCTTTTGAGGTATTTGGCCGCTCCTCCGACTTGGAGCGGGCTCCCCCCCCGGCTTTGGATGAACCGCGCTTCAAGTGCAACGGGCTCACCTCGCATGTGTGTGTGTGTGTGTGTATGTGAGAGACGGCGCCGCCGGACGGCCCGGCTAACGCGCGAGCCCGGGGCCGGCTCCCGGCGCGGCGATATAGCCTGCGACACCCACATGGACATAAAAACCGGCGGAGGACGGACGGACGGACGGCGAGCCCGCCGGGCCTCCTCTCCTTTTTTATGATACGCGGCTGTAATTGCGGCCCCACCGCGGAGCTTCCTGGCTTCGGGTGTCCTCAGCTGAAACAATACTTTCCCTCCGCGCGCCAGCGTTCCTAACCGACCTGTTTTATTTCATCCGTCCACACCCCTTCTTCCTCCTCCCTCCCTCTTTCGCGCGACTCTCCCTCATGCGCTCGGCTCCCAGACATGTGAGGAATCCTGTCCTGCTTCTTATTAGCCGTGACCGCAGTCACCCTCGCCGTTGCGCTCGTGCCAGCATGTTCTCTTTTTTTTTTTCTTCCCACAACAGGAAACACCATCACCTACAATTAGCCAACCAATACGGAATCGCTGGCTCCCCCCGACGCCAAGCTTCGGCCTCGCAGATCCCGTTAAACACGGAGTGGGCCCATGGAGACGGGGCGCAGAAAAAAAACAAAACGCAGGAACATGCCGAATGCAGCGGAGCATCCCGGTCCGCGGGAACACGACACGATGCCCCAGCGGCCAGGCACATCTGACGGCGAGGGCGAGCGTCATCGCTCACAACCGGCCCATCGCGACAGCTTCTTGGTTCCCCGTCAGGTACTTTCGAGCTTGTGCAACGTGAATTTTTTTGGCCACGAAAAACAGAAACTTTTTTGCGATGGAACGTAAAAAAAAAAATATCCAAGCGCTCCAGCGCTGGAGTGGATTTGGGAAAAATCGACCAGCTCGGCGTCAAGACCCGGGGATGGCGCCGGCTGCCGCGAAAGCAACGGGGTTCGAACCGCGCCGCCTCTGTTTTCTGCGTGCGTGTGCTTAGCGGCGTTGTACCGGCGGAAGCTGCCGAGGAAGCTGCAGGCACGGAAGACGAGGAGGAGAACACTGCGTCTCCTTCCCCCCGGGACGCTCGTGAGGTTGGTTTCTCCTGCGCTGAGGTTGGAGCTGCGCATCTCCTCCCCCCTCCCGGGCGTGTGTTTGCGCTAACGCTAACTGAAAGCGCTAACTGTCGACCCTTTAGACAAGAGCTGGATAGTTAATCATAACCCAAACACTTATACTCCAAAAACCATTTATTCCACCATCGATCGCATGTTCTACATAACGCACATACAAGGATGGAGCGGCGCGCGCACACATGCTACACATGGCGACCAGGCCTCCTCTGTTCGGGCTCCTCGCTCGGTGGAAGGAATCTGCCGGAAGAGATCGGGGGGAGCCAAGCGCACGGTTTTAATTTAAGTCTCGTTAACGTTGCCTTTCTATTGCTGATTGCATTTGTTTGTTTTATGAATTTCACTGTTTGCTTTTGTCAGTTTTACTGAGGTTTTTTAATCGTCGTTGGTAACGCGCGAGGTCCGGTCCTGAGATCCTCCCCGGGGCGGCTGGACACCTGTTCTCACCCTGACCCGTGCGACTTTAATGACTCTAAGCTGACTGTCAGTCGACCTAAATGACTCTCAGGTGGCCTTGAATACTCTCAGCTAAACATCAGGTGACCCTCAGGTGACCCTAACTGACTCTCAGGTAACCCCCTAAGATGATCTTAATGACTCGCAGGTGACCTAACTGATGGCCTTGGTGGGTCTGTGACTCTCAGGTGACCCCAACAACGCTCAGGTTACCTTACCGACCTTCAGCTGACCCCCAGGGTGACCTTAATGACTCTCAAGTGACCCTACTGACTCCTGTGATGGCCTTGGTGGGTCAGTGATTCACAGGTGACCCCCAACAACTCTCAGGTACCCTTACCGACCTTCAGCTGACTCTCAAGTGACCCTACTGACTGCCATGATGGCCTGGATGACCCTTAGAATTCCCATGGGAGGTGAAACTCCTGGACTCCCCACTGACCAGGTAGAACCAAAGAAGCCTTTCGGAGGAGAACTGAAACCTGCTCTCGGTTCCGGCCAGTTGTTGTACATGTGGAACCCTCCGAAAAACCCATTTCCGGAAACCAAAGCTTGACCAGAGAAGAAATAGGAACGGCTGCCGGAGCCAGCGGGGCAACTGTCCGGCCCGTGGACCCCAGCTCGCGTCCCACCACGTGGACTCGCTCTCTCTGCGTCGATGCCAGGCGCCGACATGGCAGCGATCAAACCCTTCAGCGGGAACACGACAACACTATAACTATTAGGCTTTGCCTCTATCCCATTTACACGCCCACGGCGCCATTAACGAAAGCACTTTGCGCTGTATACAGTTTACATTCTTGCTCGAGTGAGGACCTGCCTGCCTTGGCTGAGGAACAAGTATCCGAAACATCTGTGATATTGTTTTGGTGGATATACATAAAATGCACTGTTTTGATGTTGAGATGGAAAAATGGGTTGGGAACATCTGCTGTTTACAATGATGCATATGGACTCAAAAAAAACAACAAACAGCCCAAACACCTGCACCCCAGACGAGGAGGCCTTGAAGAGGCCGCTGATGTAATAACGGGCGATAAACGTCATAAATTCTCCCTTTTTAAAATGTCATAAAACGGAAGATTATTCCATTTTTTAAAAATGACATAGGCCAACAACGTCGTAAAAGTCCTGAACTGATAACGCAGTCATTTTGGGCCAAAAACGTAATAATTCATTATGTCGTTTACAAGAGAATATGCTTTTTTATGGTTACACTCGATCATATCAAGTTAAATAAGGTGATATATGTATATTATTACGTTATTGACTCGGTTATTACATGACAGTTTTTTTCTTTTTTTTACCACGGCAATAACAGGTTATAATAAGTTATTACGCTATTGGCCAAAAATTATTACGTTATCGTTTCAGGACTTTCTTTGCGTTATTGGCCTATAATCGCTTTAAAAATGGCAAATCTATTACGTTA
Source organism: Dactylopterus volitans (assembly GCA_901007715.1). Taxonomy (NCBI): domain Eukaryota; kingdom Metazoa; phylum Chordata; class Actinopteri; order Syngnathiformes; family Dactylopteridae; genus Dactylopterus; species Dactylopterus volitans. The sequence goes on from CAAKHG010000350.1 coordinate 10,182, forward strand.
TCGGCCGCTCTTGCGTCACCTTCCGGCCTTTGATACATTCCGTGCTGAGATTAATACATGGATGGCTCCTCCATATCAGCGCCGTTGCCTTGGCGATTTGCAAAAACTCCCTTCTTTTCACCTCCTCCCCGGATCGCGTCGTCTGCACGTCCCGCCGCCGTCCGCCAGCACGCCAGCTGCTCGCGCGGGACACCTCGTCTCGGCGATAACGCAACGTCTTCCAGTAGCGCCGGCGGGGGACCGGACGCCTTTTGCAAGGGATGAATGACCCGGTCTCTCCTGCGGCGCCGTGATCGCGCTTGACCCGCGGCGCCGCGATGATGGAGTGGGCGAGGGAGGACGCGCGCTGCCGGCGGCCGCCAGGAAAACACATGGAAACGCCGGCGCGGCTCGCCGAGGTCGTCCCCAAACGTTTGAGAGGAGCTGCCAGGAAGGACGCAGATTTCCACTTGGCTGCCGCCTGAAAGGGGGAAGATGGATGGGGTACCGCTCTGGCCAAAAGGTGTTCGACCAACTCGGCTGGGACCTCGAGGGAAAAGCCCCTGATACTTTTTAGTGCGTCGGAAAGGGCGGGGCTCGCCAAAAGCCTCGCCTCAGACACGGAAAAAATAGCTTATTCCCAGCTCATAAAGCATAAATCTCCGCGAGAGCAGGGCGCCGGGTTTCGTTTGGAGGTAGCGCGAGCCAGTCGCGGCTTGCGCGGGCCTGCTTTCGGAGAAGCCCCTCTCTGGGAGCCGGGCTCCTCCGTGATGGCGAGATAAGCGCGCCGCGGTGTCAACTGTCAAAGGAGCGGCTCGCTCCGGAGGGTTAAAAGGGGGCCACACTTGGTCCCGAGCTCGAACCCCCGCGGTGCCGAAACGCAGCTGTCTGCACTGTTAAGAGGAAATTGGGAAGCGGAGTGGTGAACGGAGCTTTTTCTTTTTTCTTTTTTTTTTTTTTTCCAACAGACGAGTCGAGCTATTTGGCGTGTGGAGGCGAGCCGTGAAAGATGTGATAGAAAAAAAGAAAAAGAAAAAAAAAAAGCAGAAAAAAAATGAAGAGCAAGATTGATCGTGCAGGGGGTCACGGCGCCGGCACCCAAAACAAAAAAAAAAAAAAAACCCTCCTCATTTTCCTCCAGTCGACGTCTTCGGGCTCATTCAGCCACCTGTTCCCTCTGAGCCATTTGCAGCGCTGTCACGAAAGGTCACTGCGTTTACTGTCTGAGTTAGATTTTTTTTTTTTATTTAAAAAAAAAACACCTCCGTTTGTTCACACGCACACACACACGCACACACACATACACGCACACACACACCCTCTGACACATTCATACACACACTTACAGCTGATATACCAGGGTTAAACTGGTTCATTTCAATACTAAGAAAAGGTCATTGCTAAACACAATATCTCACACACACACACACACACACACACACACACACACACACACACACACACACACACACACACACACACACACACACACACACCAATTTTCATGAGCTCATCACTGAATTGTGAATACGGTATTAACAATGGCTGGGCAGCCCCTGGCCACTACTTACTGAATATGTGCCATCTGATATGGTTTCAATTTGACATCCATTTGTAACGCAATATTGCAGCTTACTTCATATGAGGGTAAGCTACAGAAGTTGGGTCACTGAAAGATCAAAATAATTTTGGAGCAAGATGATGCCTTGGAATAAGTCATTTGGTTTTTATTGATATTTTAGAAGACAACTGTGCTGTTTTTACTTTACACTCAGTAAATTAAATATAATAAATTTGAATATGTCAAGTGAAACATTGCATTGCTGCTGTTTTGTCCAAACAATGTGTCAAAAATCAATTTATAATGACAGAAACAGAGTGAGATGCTTGCAATAATTATGTTCAATAATAAGTATTCGTAGGAATAGCAATCAGCATATGATTACCTATCTATCAATCAACTCCTTTGAGCTCCTCTGAGATTTAAACAAATAACAATTAACCACAGACCAATCTTTTGATTACCTCTCCAAGGGTGTTTTGTAGATTTTCTAGATGTTATCAAAATAATGTTTTCCTAAAATGTTCTTTTTAAACAAAATATTGCCCGACATGCTGAAAATCAACATTTAAAGGACAGAGCCCCCCCTGCCCTGATTGTTTACAGGCACAATTAGATACCATGACTAACTTGAACGTCTGACCAAATCCATGCATTTAGAACACACACACTGCGTTTTATAAATGTCCTAAAAGTGTTATTTCTACTCTGATAGAGGTTGGCTATATGAAACATCAGCACAGTGTTGAGTTTTACAATCTGATGAGAAGCGTGTGTGAGAAGCATCAGATTTTTCCTAATATGCTTCTGCGATTGCCTCCATGCTGACGGTTACTGTAACTGCTCAAACAGTGGACAGATTTTCTGTTCTAGATTTTCTTAAAGAGATCATCATTCATAATTGTGAACTGATTGAACTCCAGTTATTACTAGCGTGCATCAAACAATATATAAATAAAGGACAAGAATGACCATCACAGTAATTACATGGCTTTTGCTGTTATACCCGGCCATACTAGACAATAGTGAGCTGGAGGTTTCAATTGAGAACCGAGCATGTTTTGCCTCGTGCTATTGTATCCTTAATATGTGCCATTGAATATGAAATTATGATGGCCAACTGTATTCTGCTAATGACATGGTCCAGTGAACCATGTGTCTGGGGAATGAGAAATGATACACACGCACAGACGCTCACCCAATCACACACACAAAGAATCGTACACAAGATTACAGGGTACCATTAAGTGCTGTTTAGGGTACTACTTGGGTGTGTGTTTGAGTATGCACTTCTGTGCACAATGCTCAAAACAAATGGATTCAATCCCTTGACATGTGTGTGTGTGTGTGTGTGTGTCCCAAAGCACTGTGCCCCTGTTGTGACATCATCTATGAATGTCATAATTGAGGGTCAGTAAATTGCCGCTTTTCCCCCGCTCAGCATCGCCCCATGTGTCAATACCGGGGTTCAAGGTGACGGAGC
>CAAKHG010000358.1:4377-15327 GCA_901007715.1 Dactylopterus volitans
AGCTGTCATGAAAATCACCTTACTACTGGTAAAGAAGAGGATGAAAGGGACAGAAAGTGTGTGTGTGTGTGTGTGTGTGTGTGTGTGCGTGCGTGCGTGCGTGCGTGCGTGCGTATGTGTGCGTGTGTGTGTGGGTGTGTGTGTGTGTGTGTGTGTGTGTGTCACCATCCCAGTATTGATGAAAGGTAGGAGGACTGGAATGCTGCTGACCACATTCTCCAACAATAAAAACAAGCCCAGCTCTGTTTGGTCATTCTGGGTTGACTTCTGTCCTTGTATTTTCCTCCCCGTCTCTCTCTCCTCCATCTGTCTGTACATCTCCGCCAATTTGGTCTTTCTGCTTTATCTGTCTGGCTGGATCTTTGCCCACCTGCCGGTGTATTTATCTGTCCGCGGGCACTGTACATGCTGGGATGACAGTAGAGACGCAAACACAGACAAATCCAGTGAAAGACAAACATCACGGACAGTTATATTTGATTTGAAATTGACCGTTTAATCGTGGATAGTGTTTCAGTTTAAGGACCCAAACTATTTCCAGTGATTGTTATTAAAGCAATTATTAAAACTTGTGTTTATAATGCGTCTTGAACTACTGATCTGACAATACAGGTCAGTGAATAATCAGTGTACTTATGCTAATCCAGTCATGACAGATTAAATGATGTGTTGAAGATGAAACAAGACAGGAAGAAAGCGTCTTAGGAGAAAACGCAGCCACGCAAAACAAAATCATTGCGATTGGTAGAGTGAAGGACAAAGACAAATTATTTAATTAGAGAGGATTAAAGCAAGCAAGGAAGGAAACATATTGAGAAAAGGTGCGTGTTGGCAGGAGTAAAACAGTAGCTAATCTGCCTGGGATTAACATGTGAGAGTGCTCCCATCTGAGGGCTGCGTCACAACCATGGACATACCTACACAGCAGAGTAATCCCACACTGTCCTAGTCGTGACCTAGTAGCGTTGCAGTTAAATCACACATGCACTGACACTGCACCTTCAGTGCAGCAGCACACACTCACACACACAGCTGGGTGCTGCTGAATCTGCAGCTCATGCGGCACTGAGCGCTGCAGTGACTGGTGCGGTGCAGATGCTGACATGTTGTCATTCTGCCGTCTTCTGTCACTTTTGTCCTTTCCATTTTCATTTATTTGAGCAGCTTTGTATAACCTTAACGTTTTTCAAACTTGCCGCCAATGGGAGACAGTCTTATGTATTCGCATTCTGAGTATGCACGTGTGTGTATGACGGTCTATGTGAGTGTGTCTTTGTCTCCCCCTGTGAAACAACAATACCAGCTTTGACACACAAACACAGAAAGTGTCGAGATAAAATGGGCAGAGTAGAGCGGCTGGTTCTTCAGGACGTTTTAAAGGAGTCTGGCATTGTTCTGGTTGGGACTCTGCTCTATTTTTCCACTTTATAGTTGTTGTTAGTGACCAAATAGTTAACTCTTACTTCATACCCTGAATGATTTCATTTCATTTCACAGTAACAACAAATTGATCATCCTTGTGGAGTGGACCGTGGAAGAATGAAACATGTCAACTCGTCAAAACAACACTTTGATTATGGCTGCTGGACTTCAACTCTGCAAAATCTTGGAAAACCATTATTAATGAAGGTAACTAAAAAATATGCACCCATTCAAATATATAGCAGGTACAATCTGGAAGAGCTATCTGGGATTATCCATAATAGTGCAACTGCTGGTTCAAAGATGGAGGTGTGGTATTAGTTGTCCTACTGCTACTGGGGGTGAGAAATGTCTTTACAGCACAGCTACAAAGTTACTCTGGAAATGGATGGTAGAGTGAAGATGGAGGAGGCAAAGTACATGCATGTACAAGCATAAACAAGGAAAAACGGTTGTCAGAGATCCACCATACTTTTTAAGTGTGAACGCTGAAAGCATTTGAGTCAGCATTTTAAAACATTTCCTGCAGAAAATGTATACGAATGCTGGCAGGTGTATAGAGAGTTGTTAAAACTATTCTGGAAATTCTTTGATGAATGCTAAAAACAAAACAGTAGAAAAAGTTTTCAAAACCACAATGTCCTGTTATACAGTGAGGTAATTACATCATGCAGTCGATTGAACCATTGTTAGAATGGTGATGGGCGTTTCAAAACAAAAAAGGTGATTGTACCACATGCAATGAAGAATTAAATTCAACAATTCGTTTTTATCGCTGTGCCTTTAAGCCGTTTTCATCAGCCTAGAGACACATGATTGCAGCAGGTGTTTCAAATAATTTTTGTGACTGCTGCGCCTACTTTTTTTTGACTTTGTAACACCATGATAGACACTGTTTACGCGATATATACATGATTTTCATATGTTTACATAATATACAAATATCCCGCTGAGTTCTGTGGCTTTGTAACACTTAACTTGCTTAAAGAAAACTTTTGCTTGATACTGTTTGCACAACATACAAATCTACAAGTCATCATACATTGCACAAATGTATATTATGTAATGTAATGCAATTTTTTTTTACATCATTTTCAATGAAAATATGCATACACATCTTTTTTAAACCTTTCAACTTTTTAAAACAAGATTTCCAAAAAATTACATTGAAACGAAGGGACATGCTTCGATGTTCCTTATGCTAACTTTTTCTGCTTTGATAGCTCCATCCCCAAGGCAACCATTTTGCTGGACTTTATGATGTCATACAGCCATGACATCACAGCAACCAGATTGTGTACAAGAGATACATTTACTGTATCACGTTAAGACTTGTATACACATAAAAAAAATCAAGTAAGTGTAACATTATTTATTTTGGAGCTTTTTTTCTATTTTTTTTTCTTTTAGCATTAATTTAGCAATTACCATCATTGCTCCAGCAATGCTATTCACCTTCAGTGTCACGTACATTTTATGCAGGAAATGCACACTTTCCATGTGGGCAGTTGGTTTTCTGTATTTTACTAACAGCTAACAGCTAAATTACTCAGCCAGTAGCAGGGTGGCTAACTGTGCAGCTTATATGGACTAATTGCCTGTAAAATTTGCTGATTTGCCCAAACTAGCACAGCTAACAACTTCCTCAGTTACCTGTAATTTTGAAAGAGGTTTGCTTATTTTCCTTTGATTTAGACAATAACTGTAGATGAAACAAATTTTCCCTCTGTGGATAATTTGCTCTGTCTTTGTTTTTTGTTTTGTAAGGTGACCCATCATAATGTTAAAATCTGATTTTTCAATATTTAGTTAATCAGGGGAAGCATAGCTTACACATGTCCACATAAAGCTTTTTTGTTTGTACAAACTGCAATCGTCAAATTCCTAAATTTGATTCCATGTCAAAAAATACCCCAGTAAGGCACAGGATGAGGAACCTTAATATAAATAACAATCACCTCACAAGTCAGGTGATTTCATAAAAATCTTTGTTGCGTGCAATGTTTTTTTTTACATTTACGAAAACATAATTCATAAAGGCTCTGATTCTCAAAACTCCACACACAAAAACCACAGCCATATTCATAGAATTCCAAACACTTTACATCTTGCAAAAGCCAGCATTGCATTCAAAACTCTTTAAACTCTAAAATGACGCTTTTGCATCAAAACTTTACGAACACCCAATAGATAATAGCTAATTCGAAAATAACAAAAAGCCCCAAATTCATAAAACTAGTTTTCATTTACTTCCATGACGAAGACAGTCATGCAAAAATAATAAATACAAATGTAAGCTTTCTTGAAATAAGAAGCAATTGTCTAAAAAAAACCCCATCCCCTTATCTCAATGAAATGATACTTGTGAGGTGATTGTCAAAATCAAAATCAAGTTTATCGCATTAATTCGCATTAATTTGTCTTGGTGTTTTGGTGTAAAATAGACATATGTACACATACACTTTTTATACAGTATACACATATACTGTATTATGTATGTATACAATATAAAAGCTGTATACATACATTATACTGTGTACCTACAGTATGCTGTGTAAAGTAAAAGGGGAATAGTGTGTGTGTGTGTCTGTGCGTGCGTGCGTGCATGTGCGTGTGTGTGTGTACGCGTGTGCGTGTTTCTTGCCACGTGCCACATGGCTGTGACTGTTCCACCAAAAATTGATTACATTGTGTTCCATCGATACATTTATTTTCATACTCTGTTCTGTTGCAGCACCATGAATGGCTTGTCTCTACTCTCAGCATTAAGAAACAAAGTTTGATGATGTCAGCCAACAGACCTGAATTCAACACAGCCAGCAGTGTCCATATTGAGTAAAGAGCACAATCCACTAATCTTCGGGGTTGGCCGTTTTATCTGTTGTCAATGTGTCCAAGTGTCCTTGGGTGAACCCTCAGTTGTCATTGATGGGCAGGCCAGTGTCATGCATAGCAGCTCAGCCACCATTGGTGTGTGATTTTCAGTGTGAAAGAGAGGCAGCACTGCAAAGCAGTGTGTGTGCTGTTAGGGTAAAAAAGACGTAACTGACTTGACAGAAATACCGTTTGTGTCGCCGTTCCCTGGACGCAAGGGACATCTGCTGCTGCTGAGTCGATGTGATTCTGTTTGAAGAGAACTGTGGCTGACTAATGAGTTAAACTCTCTCTCCTAATCCTCCCGGTTAACTCACCCATCTGACACCTCTTTTGACTACTACGACTGTGACTCATTCACCAACACCCACCATGTGGGTCGTAACTTTATCACTTCCTTAAAACAGTGACGCACCACCGGATTTTTATCCTTGCTTCCTTCTGCTCTTCAACTGTCCCTCCTCCCCCTTAATTAGCCAGTCCCTCTTTACCCCCAGTTCGCCTCGAAGGCGTTAGTAGACAGCCAATTGCAGAGGAGAGGACTCCCCTTCAAGCCACACACTCCTCTAACCAATGAACTCATAGAGATATAAGCAGTGGGCGGGCCTTTACTCCTACCCTCCCTGTTTCTGTCCCTCTCTCTGCCTCATGCAGACAAACTTGCTATCTTACTCTTACTTCCTGGCTACACTCACATGCAGGAGAGGGAAGAGCTGCTGGGTGAACCACACATGAAGCAGCTCTGTCTATTTTAAACCACACCGGATTGGACTCAGGATATATTTAAATCTCTTAAGGCAACAGATATATTGTATGTAGGACGCAGAGGCTCAGTATCTTTTTTTTGACCTTTTTTTTCTTCGGACTTCCCTCCATCTGACTGTGTGTTAGAGGGAGAGAGTGTGTGTGTAAGAGAGAGAGTCTGTGTGTGTGTGTGTGTGAGAGAGCGAGCGAGCGAGAGAGAGAGAGACACAGGACCAGGATGATTGCAGCCCAGCTACTAGCCTACTACTTCACTGAACTTAAGGATGATCAAGTTAAGAAGGTGAGTGCTGTTTGTTCATTCTGCCTCCATTTTGATGTCATGTCTGCTTTTGTGTGAGAGACCAAGACCGATGTGATGAAACAAGTCGACACTGGGCAGAGAGGAGCGCGATCAGACAGGAGGGGAGAGTGTGTGTTGTGGAGGTCATTGGGTTTATTCATCATTCCAACTTTGCTGTGAATCTGGAGTTTGCTAAAGTACATGCAAGAGAACCATTGTTATGTAATACATCTTTCGAGGAAGTAAATAAACCACAAAAGGAGAGAAAGGATCTGAAGAAATTGGCTGTTGTTCTCTTTGCCTTATTCGCGAAGATTTTTTTAAGCTGGACATCAGACTGGCTCAGTGAGACATGAGTGGTGTGTTTGTGTTTCAAGCTCTCTTCGGCATAGCGCCGCAGGGGTGTGTGATTGGCATCACGGTGTTAGTTCTGAGAGGTGTGGCTACGAGGCGGAGGAGGGAGGACAAAAGCAAAGCTGAAACGACATATGAGGAGAGGGATGGGGTGGATCTTGACAAGGAAAGAGGAAGGATTTTTAAGGGTCACAAAGTCTCGCTATGTTGTCATTAAAATCACATGTTTCATTTTCTGAAAGCTCAGTCAGGGAAAAAAATAGTACAAATTTTCAGTGTTTCATCATAATTTTCAGCTGGCTGTGAGCAAAGCTATCGACATGATCACAATACATCAGTGTATTGCCGTGACAAACCCACAAGTGAGGTCTGTTATGAACAGGATATGAAATATGATCGAATATATAAACGTTCAAGGTGAAGGAGACAAAGGGAGATGTGAGGTGAACTCTGTGAATGTGTGTCTTTCATTACTTCTCAGCTGAGCAGCTCCCTTATTTGGATTCCTGGTAAAATTGTGACTGGAGCAGTTTTAGTAGTATTCAGTGTGTGTGTGCGTGTGTGTGTGCATGTGTGTGTGTATGCGTGCGTGCGTGCGTGCGTGTGTGTGTGTGTGTGTGTGTGTGTGTGTGTACGTGTGTACGTGTGTACGTGTGTCTCTGGAGGTACTAATCCTCTCCAGACCCTCACCGGTTCGCAGCACAATCTGATCAAATGCACCATAAGATATTGTCGCTAGGTAACCAGCACGACCGCAAACGAATGAAGTCCCAAATGCCTAGAAGTGCGTTGGAGAGTGTTGTAACGTGTTCTAACCTTTTTCTCAACATGTGCTCTCATATTTGAGTCAGTGCCACTTTAAGGTCGCCCACTGATGATGTCACACATCATCACCTTTTGCAGACACTGCATCACACGCTGGTGTTTTTCCCTGCACTAATGGAAAAAGTTCATCGCTGCCAGGCTTCCTCCCTTCCGTAGCCCTCCCTCTGTTTCTCAGTTCAGCCATTCACACCCGGCGAGAAACCACGCAGTCATATCCAAGTACGTCAAAATCATATGACAAGCTAGACTTGACCAGCACTCAGGATCTGCTCTCACGTAACACACCTCCCTCCCTTCTGCTCACTTCCGCTCCTTGTCTCCCTAAAATAGGCCAGCTTTGAACCATGTGACCACAGGTGACAGGCTCACACACAAAAACACTTGCACACGGTATCAGGTGTGTAGCTATTGTGCAGCTTTTCAGGGACGAGGGTTTGTGAGTGTAAAGTCAAACGATACGGATGTCCTGGATTCTTTCAGACAAACTGTGTTGTGTCGACAGCTGTGAAAGCGCTTCAGTCAGCTGAGTGCATCTCCACTCTGCTGCAGTGTCCTTGGCTTTACTGTGGCTGTTAGCGGAGCAGTGTGTGTGTGTGTGCGCGTGTTTTGGGGGGTGTTCGGGAGAAGGAGACACGAGAGGTGTAGTTAGGGGAATGGAGGGAAAGAGGGTAGGGCTGAAGGGGGGGTTGGGCATGTTTTCTTGAAACTTGAACCAAACTCTGGCCCCCATCAGTGAAAGTTGTATGTCAAAGGTGTGTTGAAGGGGAAACATGGCCTTTACAGACACATGTGAGCAAACACACACGTCACCGCAGGCTTCATGCCAGTATTTGGGGAAATGTTAGAAACACTTCTGTTTAAAAAGATAAATAAAAATTCATTGTTCAGTTGGAAGAAAGGTTGTTGTTTTTATAAAATAAAAAAAACAAAGATGGTCTGCTTTGCACTATATATTTAAAAACAAAAAAACTTTTATACTGTCATCTGAGCTGACAGACTTTGACTGTTAAGATCTAAATAATAGGCAGAAGAATTCATCAGTCTCGCTCCAGAATTCCTTAAAACAGCATTGTCCTTGGAAGATTCAGCAAAGAGAGAAACAAATACAACAAACACCTTAACGCAACATTACTTCTTGGCCGAGTGCCGCGTCTCACTGCCATGCAGTGGCCTCATTTTTGCTAGCTTATTTGGTCCAGCTTTGGGAAACAAAAGCAACACCCTTAGGAAGCACACTAACCTGTTGGGTTAGTGTGCTTTATGCGTTTTGTTACTGGATCCACAACATGTTTGCAAACCACCATATTTTGTCATTTTAAAAAAATCCTAGTCAGCAGGTGCCACTGCATACTTGAAGCTACAGAAATGAAATATCAAAATGTTCAGGTTTTTCAGGACATGCTGGGAAAGCACGTCACTTTTTAAAATTTTCACTCTTTTTCCAGTTTTTTGCCATAGAAATATGTCTTAGTTCTGTTAGCCTTAGTTAGATAACATGACTTACACTTAAAATACAATCTTTATTCACTGTATTTGAATCTTTATTAGCATTAGACTAACCACAGACCACTACAAACATACCTGTGTGACAGTTGTAATAAAGCGCGCCGGCGTAGGTTTCTAGTTGCAGAGTGCTGAGTCATGTTAGTGCTTTCACTCTTCCTTGGCTAGAAAGATATTGTTATTTAAGTAGACCAACTAAAGACAGCTTCTAATCCAATGGCATCACATTGTCATGGTAACCTGGCCATTTGAATAAGAATTCAAGGTAATTTGACTGCCAAATGTGCAGATGGTCAGCTCTGCCTATCACTGAGTAAAAGTTTTTGGTCATTTGTAAACTGCATATTTCAGTTAATATATGCAGGGTGTCCTTTACATTATACCCTCACACCCAAACTAGAGGAAATGCACGACACCCAGAACAGGAAGTTACAAGATTCCTGTCTAATGTCCATTGCAATGAGTAACACTTAACTCAAACAAGGGCCATAAAAAGACGTCACTTGTGTGCAGACCTCAAAAGTACGTGTGTACTGTTCATATATCCTAAGCGTCGTTGTAATGAAACAAAACTGATGTCAATGCAGTTATGGGTCCTTACTGGCAAATGGAGGAGTTAATCCTTCTCAAATTCGGTGTTAATGTGACAAGGTCAAAGTGGATATGAAAATTGAGAGAGTTATATTCTGCCCTTGGCTCGCCCCACTCACTAATTATAAAGCGGGCAGTCACGTCATCATAATGTGATGCAACACTACATACCATCAGGACTGTTAACATCCTGTTACTGATAGGCCAGACAGCGCACCCTGGAGAACATCTGCCACAGTTTTCATGGTGGTCAGTTTTCAGCCGGGAAAGACGTGTGCTCATAAAGCACACACATCCTTGTACTTTCGGGTCTCATTGTGCGTCACACTGTCAAAGTTGTGCTGTTTAAATGACTAACTGCTGTGTGACACATGTAACCAAAGTGCATCTCAGATTTTAATGAAGTTCCTCTTTTGTGCAATAAAGGTAAGAAGGTAAGAATAATTATTTTATTATGTAGCTGTAATTTATTTTTATGTAAGCAGGGTGTGGATTTGATATAAGACAGTTTGGGTGGTGAGTTTATGGAATGAGGATGTTATTGCCACTGCATTATTCATACTTGCGGAAAATAAAGGCGATGGTGTTATGAAATCTAGCAATTCTGTGTCAGAGTGTCCGAGAATCATGGTGTGTTGAAATGTGGAGAAGTGAAGTTTTTGCTGTCCCATGCTGCCATACTTGAATCCCATCTGGGTCTCGTCTTGGAACTGAAAGCTTAGAGGGAGACCTCGAAGACCAGTTTTTTTTTTTTAAATCAGTGATATTAATAATATCCATTAAAAAAAGAAAATGAAACAATTCATTCACAGTGTAACTGGCTGTGCGGCGTTGTAAAGTTTGTCTCACTGAGCGCCAAAAAAAAGAGATAAGCTGTGGTTTCATTTGATTCTCTGAATCATAAAAGCATCATTTGCAACACTAATTCCAAAAGGAAACACAGTGCTTACTTTCTATAATGTATTGATTCACAGAAACATCTGGCACCATCTTGGAACTTGAAAATAGGTTTTTTTTTTAATATACCATAGGTTTCGGTCTTGACTCTGTCCTCTGAAAACGTAAATCTCTTTAAGGTCCTGATTTATCTGATCTCCTCTCGTTCACAGCTTACTCATCTGTGATATTTTGATAACCTTACAAAAGTGGTCGCAAATTGACGATTAATGGTTGTGTTTTATTTTCAGATTGATAAATACCTGTACTCCATGCGCTTCTCTGATGAGACGTTACTGGACATGAGGCAACGGTTCCGCATGGAGCTGGTCAAAGGACTGGGCCGGGACACCAGCGCCACCGCTTCTCTGAAGATGTTGCCAACATTTGTTCGGTCAATCCCTGACGGCTCAGGTTAGTAGCTCAGTGGATGGAATGAATTGCCAGCATGACTTTAAATATTATATATATATATATTTATCAATCTGTAGACCAAACTGCACAGTGACGCACAGAGCATTATCAGACAGGGATAAAGTCAAGACTTTATCCCTTATTGACCTTCAGCTAGTGGGAGGATACCAAAAGCACAGGGAGAACTTTTGGAACCATGTTTCTATAAGCTGAGAGGCAAAAGTGTGTGGTTTGGCAAAGTTAATTGCACAAGCACTTGCGATTGTCGGTGATAAAAATGAAGTTGTTCTTCGGGTTTTGAGGACAGTTATGAATTCTGGAAAGCCAGAAAGATGTTTTATGTACAGAATGCTTAACTACAATTTCCTCTTCACATATTCATATCAAGCTTTGAACTTTTGCAACCACACATCCCCTCAAGGCCACTCTGGTCGTCCTGGGATGAAGGTTGAAGCACAGGGGAGATCGGGTCTTTGTGGTTGTAGCTCCCAAACTCTGGAATGCAACCTTTGAATGTTCGGCTGGCTTCCGTATTGCCTGGTTTTTAACTCGGTATGATCGCTGTATTGTTTAATTTGTCTTTGTGTTTTTATTGTGGTGTTTAAAGTTTTTTTATGATTTGATTTTTCAGTAGTTTGGTCAACCATGATTTTTTTCTCAGTGTGCTTTTTGTGGATGAATTTTGATTTGACCACTAAACTGTGTACTGTGTGCTGTCTCACCCTCATAAATTGTGGTCATTCTGTCCTCATATTTCATGCGAGTCAGAACACGTTCATCTCCTGTACAAGCTGTTCTTAGGGAGGAGGAGACAGTGGAGACAGCCTTCGTCATCAGCCCAATATTCATACTGGGGCTCCTTATCTTTGTCTCACACACACACACACGCACACGCACACAAAAAAAAAAAAAAAATCTATAACTGTTATGTAGAATACTCTTAAAGAAGAAGAAATATCAGATACTGACTGTCTGCGAAGGACTTT